>JAUDJI010000190.1:0-20753 GCA_037389245.1 Oryzias sinensis | reverse complement strand
CGCAGGTATAGTAACACTCGTCGATGAATTTCTCCAGGTCCTCCAGGTCCTCCAGGCTGACAAATGCTTGACAAACTTTTTCAGATTTTTATTTTTTAACTTATTGGATTATTTAAATATGGCGATGTAATGAAATAAATCAAAAATGTTTGTTCACAACTTACGCGCCGCCAAGTAAACTCACCACACTCCTCCCGTCGGCTCTCGCGATACTACAGCATACTACAGCATCACCTTGAGTGAGTGATTATCTCTTCTCACAATGAGCTTTTTTCCCTTGTGGGGTCATAAGGGGTCCGTTCACACAGCGCTGTAACTGTGACCCCGCCCGCCAATATAAATACTGCCAGGAACGGGTGATTTAAATGACAAAAACAACATTTTCCTCTGTGAAATGATAATGATGATCCGGTGTGGTGAAACTGTTGTTGGTGAGATGACAGGCGTGGTGATATGAGCGCTTGTCTGAGGATGAAACGTGAGCGGGAAAAGCACAAAGTGGATCCGGGTTTATGACTGCACAGCTGTTTGTTTCTGGCGTCGCAGCGGCTAACATTTATGAAGTTACAAGTTCAGTTTGTTGAATAAAAACCAACCAAGATCAGATTAAACCCAGACTTTCTGTCTCTTCTGACAAATGTCCAAATGAAATGTGAACAATAAATGAATATCATCTCTTCATTTACTGGAGATGAAAATAGATAATGATGCTGTTTGATTAAAGAAAATGTTTATAATTAGTAGAATTAAGGAAAAAGTAAAAACAATTAATTCCACATGCAATAAAAGCACCAAGACAGACACATTAAGTTACTCTGGGCCCTGTCACATTATGGAACCAAAGATAAATAAAACAAAATAACTTATTTTTTTTCATGTTCATTGGTTAATTTCTTAGAAATATTGATGGTATTTTGTTCTGATTTATCCAATCCTATGGCTGTAGGTCTGACATACCACAAATGCAGTACTTTTGGTTTCTAACAAATATATTTGCAATACTCTTTCACCTTTGATCTACTTTCCTTGTGCAACATTGTTACGATAGTACTTTTTTGAGTTAATGCCTAAATATGTGTCAAATAGCTATTTGACCTGCTGTTAAATAATTGAATAGCATTTCAGATGTATTGGAAATGTTTTTATATATTTTTTGTATTATTATTATTATTGTTGTTATTATCAGTATTATTGTCATTATTATTATTGTTGATGATGTCACAGTTGTTCAGGAGAACATTTAGAATTGGCTCTTCCTGTCATAAACACCGCAGATCCCTGATATTTATGTCGACATTCCATATTCCACATTTTGCCGTTTTCTGTAACTCCAAAATTCAGAATTCCAGTGTGCAAATGTACCAGACTGATTGAGACTCATCCACACAGACTCAGTGCTGTGATTTAAGCTAAAGGTGCATCTACTAAATACTGACTTGAAAGAGTAAAATAATTATGCAAACAATTATATTTTATATTTTTGTAGGCCTTTACAATATACTGCAAATGTATCGTTATCGCAATATCAAACTGTGCAATATGCATATCACAAAAGACAGCAACAATTGCAAGAAATGGTTACCTTAAATGTGCTAAAAAATCTTATGGCAGCTTGAAGTATTTAACGAGTCAAATAAATCAATTTATGAATTTGACCAATCAGATGGACATCTTTTATTTTAGATGTCTGATATCTCTTATCTAGACTATGTTATTTGGAGTAGAATTTTTAAACTGTTGCAAAATGGGAATTTTTTTGGTTGTTTTCATTTGCTCAGATACCACAAGTTATATTGTTATTGCCATATTTATCACCAATATCGTATTTGAAAGTTTTCTCATATCATGCAGCCCTATAAGGGGCCGAATACTTTTGCAAGGCACTGTATGTGTACAAACAAGTAAACAAGAACACAAAGGGAACATTATTAAAACATTCTACCACACTATATGGTCATGTGTCTTAGATAAATTCAAGTGTTTCCACACATCAGAATGGAATGATGGACTGATCAGTTTTTGCTGCATCACGTGTGTGTTGTCTGCTGTGATGTACTTGGGCATTTTTACGTTATAATAAAATACACCTACCATGACCCAATCCTAATTGTATTTTCCATTATCAGTTTATCTTATTTTAAAACGATTTTTTATAGTATAGGTAAATTTAATTCAATTCGTAATTTGCCTCAGACAGGTTTTTCAGGTTGGTTTGTAGGAAAATAAATCCATTCATCAATTAATTAATTAGTCGTTTTACTCCGAATGCTACAGCATCATAAAAACAATTATTCTTTCCCATGAAAATATATTTTTTTCCCATAAAATAATTCATAGGTGGGAAAGAAATAGTAACGCACATGATTAATCATTCATAAACATGGATGTGAGCAATACTTGGATTTACAGCAGATACTTTCACATTTCTGTCTGTGTGTATCTCCTTACAATTTATGATAGACACAGAGGGTGTTTAGAGATCATCTTCTTGTTAATATGAATTTTTTTCACAATATTTTTTCTTGGTTGCCAGTTATACAAGTTATAAACTGACCAATCAGATGCCTCGAAAAAAGCAGGTGGTGCCTGCTGGCCCCACCTTGATCGTTTGATTGACAAATTCTCCCGAACCGCTTTTAGTGAAAGGGGCGTGGACTTTGAACAAGATCATCATTATTGGAGACTGTAGTTGCCCTAAAAACGTGACTCAGACCAACATTGACTAATCACTGTAGCCTGGCTCAGAATGGCAATTAGATTTGCTGTTGTTACTGACAACAAAGATTATATCAGAACATTACTTTATTATCTTTGGTATCTTTAGAGCTATACGCATTTTGACTTGATTTAATTTGATTTGATTTATTGATTTATTTGTAGTCAAAGCAATAAAGAATTTACACATATTTATCAAACCCATTACAGAAATGATGAAATGCATAGATTAAAAAGACAGAAAATAAATCAAAACAAAAACGTCACTTAAATCACATTTGCTTAATTAAATACAGTGAACATTAACTGAAGTATAAGCAGAGTTTGATTTATTGCTTTAAAAGGAGTGGGAAGAAGCAAGCTTATATAATCCCACCCCTACTGAGTTAATTCATTTGATAGTTTTACAGTGTTTTAAATCCGGTTCAGATCAGATAGATTCTCTTCAAGTAACAAAATCCAGTGCCTAGAAATGATTGATAATAATAATAATAATGGATTGGATTTATCTGCGCTTTTCAAGACACTCAAAGCGCTTACAGTGTGTCCATTATTCATTCACTCCTCATTCATACTTGGTGATGGTAAGCTACTGTTGTAGCCACAGCTGCCCTGGGGCAGACTGACAGAGGCGTGGCTGCCAGTTCGCGCCTACGGCCCCTCTGACCATCACCGGGAACATTCACGCACATGCACACGCCAGACTGGAGGCAAGGAGGGTGAAGTGTCTTGCCCAAGGACACAACGACATTTTGGCTGGTGGGAGCAGGGATCGAACCGCCAACCCTTCGATCATTGGACGACCCGCTCAACTTAAATACGAGATCTTCCAAATGTGCTTTTATTAATGTTATGAATATTATGAAGTGCCTGTTCGCTCATCGTTATATTTAATCCGTGTGGTCGGTGCTTTTTTGTGGAAGAATTAAGGTGGAAGAAAGCTTAGGACAGGCTAACACGGGCTAACATCATTAGCCTTGATGGACACATAATCCAGGACCGTGCGAGAAACGCAGCAATCTGCATCTTGGCTGTACTTAAATGTGTGAGAATAACAGCAGCCTATATTTTGTCGGGACACAACTGGAAACACAAATCCACGTTGTTTGAACAGTTTCTAAGGACTGAGCGACATTTATTTCTGCTCTGAAAAGTTCACACAGACCGCCCCAAAGCCACTCTGAGCTAGCTGCCCGAGCTCTCTTCGAACACGATTCCTCCTGAGTCCTGCAGCCGCTAACCCAGAGCGGCTGGACAGCTCGCAGTCTGAATTCTCCCACACATAACAAAACAACAAAACGCACACGTAACAAAGCACCCCCCCCCCCATACAAAATTATTAATCCGGCTGCTTTGCTCACTCGGGTGCCAGTGGACCGAGTGAGCTTCGGGGGGCACGAAGCGCTCCTCCTCCGAATCTCCCCTGCGAGGGGTGAAAGAGAGAGGAGAGCCAGCGGGGCGAGAGCGGAGCGGCGCTTTACACGGGGCGTCTGCAGAGTATTCATACGGTCCCAAATCCTTCTCTCAGCGAAACACCGTCTATGCGTGACGTAACCCAGAGCAGTGGTGACACACGATCGGAATGACCGTTTACATGAACAACGATCGGATAAACGATCGGTATAACCCACCTATCTCGATTGGAAAGAAATTCTGATCCGAATGAGTCTGATCGGGGCAGAGTATTTTCAACCGGCGCGTTTACATGACGCATCTTCTTTGCGATTAGGCGTTCATTCCGATTACGTTTGCCCATGTAAACGCGGGTAGTGTCTGTGTACTCCTGGAGATTAGTGATGTCATTATAGGTGGCTACTTGTTTGAATATACTCCAGTCAGTGGTGGCAAAGCAGTACTGTAGAGCTTCAGTAGATCCCTCAGGCCACACCTGAACCACCTTTTAGCTGGACTGACGTCTTTCACCTTTGGCATGTATGCTGGCATTAGCATAACATAACCTCAGTGTGGTCTGAGGCGCCCAGGTGGGGGAGGGTAAGGGCTTTGTAGGTTCCATTGTGTGGCGTGTAAACATTGTCCAAAATGTTTTTACCTCTTGGGGGAAAGCTGATATGTCCATTGAGTTGTGGAAACACGCTCTTGGGGTTTGCATGGTTGAAGTCCCCGGGCAGGATCAGGAAGGCTTTAGGGTGTGCTGTCTGCTGCTCACTGATGTGCTGGTGTAGTTCATACAGAGCCTTATTCCTGTTGGTGGTGGACCTGGGAGGGATGTATGTTGCTACCAGCAATATGGAGCTAAATTCTCTCAGCAGGCAGAATGGCTGGCATTTAATGATCATAAACTCAGCCAGGGGGGAGCAGTGTTTATAGACCACTCTAGCATTTCGGCACCAGGCATCGTTGATGTAAATACACAGTCCTCCACCGCGGGTCTTACCCCCCTCAATGACCATCTTGTCTGCCCGGAAGCATGCTTACCCGGCTAGCTGGATGGCACAGTCTGGGACGTTGTCCGTTAGCAACGTTTCCACAAAGAGAAAGACACAGCACTCACTTGCAGTCTTGGACGATGTGCGTAGCAGGCGGATATAGTCTAGTTTATTGTCCAGAGATCGTACGTTGGCCAGCGTGATTGTTGGGATAGCTGGTCGGTGAGGACTAGCCACTAGCTTAGCACGGATGCCTTGAAGCTTCCCCTTCTTTTGCTTCCTCATGCACCGCCTGTGGCGCCTCCACTCTGTCCGGAGCAGACCACAGTCACGTAGTTCAACTGGTACAGTCCTCAAAAAATGGTCCGAAACAGTGGATCCGCCGATTGGGAGCAGAACCTTGCACGTGTATGAGTACATTCGGTTAAAAACAATTCAATCTGTTGAAACCCAAAAAGATAAAGCCCAAAAACACAACGGATAGGGAAGAGAGGAGCTGTCTAGCTGTTTTATGATTTCCTTTCAACAGTGTTGTCCTCCTTGGTCGTCTCCCATGAAGTCCACTCTGGCTCAAACAACAACGAATGGTGCGATCTGACACTGATGTACCTTGATCTAGGAGTTCACCTAGATCAATGTTTTTGGAGGTTATTCTGGGCTCTTTGGATACAGTTCCAACGATCCGTCTCCTCAATTTGTCATCAATTTTCCTCTTCCGGCCACGTCCAGGGAGGTTGGCTACTGTCCCGTGGGTCTTAAACTTTTGAATAATATGTGCCACTGTCGTCACAGGAACTTCAAGCTGTTTAGAGATGGTTTTATAACCTTTACCTTTACCATATTTGTCTATAATTGTGTTTCTAATGTCCTGGGACAATTCTCTCCTTGGCTTTCTATTGTCCATGTTCAGTGTGGTACACACCTTTTCACCAAACAGCAACGTGACTATTTGTCTCCCTTTAAATGGGCAGACTGACTGATCATGGGTTTGAAAACAGCTGTTTGAAAACATCATGACCCCCTGGGCAATTAGTTCTCAGTCTTTTATGAAGGTACCATCATTTTTGTCCAGTCCCATTTCATTAGTTTGTTTTTTCAAATAATTCTGTTAATCAACAACTCAAAATTAATGGGTGATTTTGATTATTCAATTTTCAATAAATTTTAATTTATTGTTACTTTTGAATGTTTCAAGTCATTTCAGTGAGCATTTTGGACTTTACTTCTTTAACTGAGGGGTACGAACAATTTTGTCCACCACTGTAAACGTAGATATTTATTCATTTTAGAGAGATTATTGATTATTACAGATGCATGTACTTTGTTGAACGTCCTTTGGCATCTGTCTCGCTGCTGTGTCTCCATTTACACCTCAAAGAGAGAATTTCTCTTTTAAAGGCAGTTAAAAAAAACAACAATCTTTTTTTCTTTTCAAATGCATTTGTAGGTTACTCTCTGTGTTAATGAAAAATGATTGAGATACTTGCTTTCATGTTTGAACATTTATTAGAAATGTTATTGAGCTCTCTGTTTCACACAGCTGGTTCTGGATCTGGTTCTGGTTCTGGTTCGTTTCCCAGTCCACCTCATCCTGTGACTTTAGATACCTTCTTACCTGTTTCTCTTTCTAAGCTAGTCAGATTGGTAGGCACATTGAAGTCATCCTCTTGCTCTCTCGATGTGCTGCCAACATCTCTGCTCAAAGATGTCTAGACCCATCCCTCTTGAGCAGTTACAGACCTATTTCTAATCTTCTATTCATGCCTAAATTTTTAGAAAAAGTTGTTGCTAACCAACTTACAACTGCTCACGACAGTTATGGCATTTTTGATCAGTTTCCGCCAGCTCTTCTGAGAGCTCTCTCCACTGAAACAGCCCTTCTCAGAGTCACTAATGACAATCTGATGCAGAGTGATGCAGGAAAATGCTCTGTGCTACTGCTACTGGACTTGACCACAGCCTTTGACACTGTTGACCATTACGTTCTTTTGGACAGGCAAAAAAATTGGGTTGGGCTATCTGGTTTAAACTGGTATTCCTCTTATCTGACTGGTAGATCTTTTTCTGTTGTTTTTTCCAAATTTAAGTCCTCTCCTTCATCCCTCACTTTTGGTGTGCCACAAGGCTCAGTTTTGGGACCTTTATTGTTAATTTAATATATGCCCCCTTTGCAGCGTTTTCATGAACTGTGTCAGTCAGTTTATTGACTGACACAGCTCTCCTCATAGGAGGGTGGTGTAGGGTCTTTTTTCAGCACAGTTTTGTGCTGCTGTGCTAAAGAACAGAAGAAACGTATTAAAAAATATTGCACATATTCTGACTGAGACTATTAACATTTTTACTGGTCTTTATAACACACAAAGTCATCAAAACGCATAAAAGACTCTCTTCTTGTGTTTCTGCAGGCCTCCCCCAGCATTGGATGACTGAAGAGGAAGGTCTCTGCAACCAGCAAAGGAACTTAAGCGTGGGACAGGAAGAACAAAAATCTTCACATTATAAAGAGAAACAGGGTTATCCAGAACCTCCACAGATTAAAGAGCAACATGGCGTACCAGAACCATCACAGATTAAAGAGGAGCCAGATGAGCACTGCATCAGTCAGGATGATGATCAGCTTGATCTGAAGCAGGAAATTGATGCCTTGATGGAGATTCCTACTTATGAGGAAGATGAGAACAGTGAAGCAGATCTAAACAATCAGCAGAGCTTTAATGTAACTGATAGTCATGATGAAGAAGGAAACCAACATGAAGAATCAACATCAACTACAGATGGAGAGACAGACCCACAGAATAGAGATCAGAGGAAGAGAAGAGACAGAAGACATGTCCAAAGTGTGGACAGCTCTCACATGTCAGAAAGTCAGTGTGACATGGATGTTAGAAAAAACCCCAAGAAGCCAAGTTTGGGTAAGAAATACAAACAATCTCCAAAGGAAGAGAGACTTTCCTCTATCAAGTCTGACTACATGGAAACTGGGTCTAATGAAAAATATTATATCTGTAAAGAATGTGAGAAAAGTTTTAATTACATATCTCATCTCAAAACACACATGAGAATTCACACAGGAGAAAAACCTTTTTCTTGTAAAGAATGTAAAAAAAGTTTTAATCAAATGTCTAATTTCAAAAGACACATGAGATCTCACACAGGAGAAAAGCCTTTTTCTTGTATAGAATGTGATTCAAGTTTTAGTGATTCATCTAGTCTCAAAACACACATGAGAATTCACACAGGAGAAAAACCTTTTTCTTGTAAAGAATGTGATAAAAGTTTTAGTCATGTAGTTAGTCTCAAAAGACACATGAGAACTCACACAGGAGAGAAGCTTGTTTCTTGTAAAGAATGTAAAAAAAGTTTTAATCAAATATCTACTCTCAAAACACACATGAGAACTCACACAGGAGAGAAGCCTTTTTCTTGTAAAGAATGTAAAAAAAGTTTTAATCAAACGTCTAATTTCAAAAGACACATGAGAACTCACACAGGAGAAAAGCTTTTTTCTTGTATAGAATGTATAAAAAATTTTAGTCAAATATCTCATCTCAAAAGACACATGAGAACTCACAAGACTTTCTCTTTACAAACAATGTAATAAAGAAGTTAGTGTAAACTCTAAATTCTAAACTTTTCTGATAAGAGGTCGACACCTCAACCTCTGCACCACACTAGAAGACTATTTCACACGAGGGAAAAAGTTCTGTATCTCAGAAAATGTGAATATTTTAAAATGTGTTTTTTTATTTTTTAAAACTCCTAGGGACAAACCCCAATGTTCTAATAAACTCAATAACAACCGGAGCTTTCATTCCATGTACACAGAGCCACAGGCTGATGGCCTCTATACCATATTGATGCAGTAACTCTATTAGAGGGAGACACTAGTGAGTATCAAATGTGTAAAAATGAAGTTTTCTAAATACTTGATTGTTTTAATATGATATTCTTACTTTCTAGGACAGTTTTTGTTAGGTTTTCATCTTCTCTACATCGAAAGCAAAAATGTAATGGATTAATAAATATCAATTTGTGTGTAATGATACTAGTCAATGAGTTTTACTTCTGACAAAATATGTACAACTTTTTCACAAAATGAATTGTTTTAGATGTACCTGTAAATAGAAATGAGATGTTTGTTTTGAGTCATTAGAGCTAAATCTTGAATTCTACATTATGGTTGAAATGTTTTTTTCCGTTATGTTTTTGTTTCCGTTTTACCGTTTTTCCCTTTCGGGGTCCCGGGGTTGCTGGAGCCTATCCCGGCCACTTGTGGGCGAAGGCAGGGGATGCCCTGGACAGGTCGCCAGTCTGTCGCAGGTGAAATGTTTTTTATACATCTTTAATTCTAACACGTTTAATGTGATCAGTGAACATTTAATAAATATCTAAACACAAAGTAGTGACTGCAGTATATACTTTGTAAGGTCAAGTCACAATTTAGTAGAAATGGGTCATTAAGATTATATATATAGTACTTCTCTTATTGATGCTGCTTTCAATCCTGTATTCTTATCGATATTTTCAGTGTAAAAACAAGGATGGAGAAGACAAACAACAATCTTTGTACATGAAAATATTTTATTTTTTAACCATTTAACCCTTGTGCTATCTTAGATGACCCCACCCCTTACTTTTACATGTTCTCCCTACCATGACAAAGGTGGATAAAGGTGGAAAATTTTCATGTAATCCATTGAACCAGTGAAGATCACAAATCATTGAAGTAAAATGGTTCAGGGCACTGTCAAGTGGGTCTAGATGACCCAACTCCCAACGGTAAAGTTGCCTAGGATAGCACAAGGGTTTACAACATAATGCATTCATGTAGCATCATTTGAAACACTGAAATTGAGTGTTAAAAAAATACTAGTGCGTCTTTGTCATAATTTACTCACTTCAATGTAATAACTTAGATAAACAGTGCGGGAAAGAACCAAATATATCAAATGGCCTCCTCACTGCAAATAACAAGAACAGTGGAAATAAAAATGCACAATGTTGTGTTTTAATTAATTTTACACTTTGTGTTGTGTAATTTATTATTGAGGTGATATATGATCTTTCAACCTATTGATATGATATGACGTCCGACTGTCCGACTTTAAAGCGGTCCGTGTTTCCATGGTGACAGAGGGAACAGCTGGTTAGCATCTTTCTAACTTGACTGAACTGAGGGTTGGGGCTTCCAGCACAGAACCAACCTGAGAGCAAATGAACATTCAAATCCTCCACAAGCTAAACCCCATCAGCGTTGGATTGCTGCTGACAGACAGACTTCATTGATGGCATCTTCAGTTCTGGACCTGACGTTTAGCACAGCATAGCTGGATTCCAGAGCGCTTTATCAAAGCGCCTTAAGCCCGTTTGGACTCTGGCGCTCCACGCGCTGGATGAATAGTGGCGTTTGGAAGAAGTGCGGCTGCGCAGTACGTCACTAAACACCGTCACTGCCTGGACCTCTTTCTGGGTCCTAGTGCCCTAAAGGTTAAAGCTCCTGGTTCCACAAGAAAAAAGTCCATTCTAGAGGCCACTCTGACATCATCATCATCAAAGACAGCGTTACCTAGCAACCATACCAAGACCATAGCAGCTATAGAGGGAAACACAACAAACCATCAACGGCGGTTAAAGCAGTCAGACGTTTGTTCTGCAGCTCAGCAAAAATCTCTGCTTTAGGTTTTGGGGAGAAAAACAAAGGAAAACACACGGAGAAGGATTCTGCAAAGGAAATCCCAAGTTCTATTGGTAAGTCAGCGTCCTGGAAACATGCTTTGTTGGTTCTGATGTGGCATGAATGCAGACTTAGATTGGTTTGTTTCCTTGGATTCTTCAGATTGATTCAAGCTGTAAATGTTGTCAGCATAAAGCAAGTTTGGACTAAACTAAAGCAGAAAGTGGCTTTGAAGATGGTCGGGAGAAATGAGGGCTTTTTTCAGGAATTCTTGGAAGAGGAGGACTTCTCCAAACAACCAGAATCTAGGAGGAGGTTTTTTCAGCATTGAGATCAGGATTTAGCATGAGCTTCAATCCCATTTTTGTTCAATCCAAATGTTTACCGTCATATTCAGGAGTTCAACTCTGAAAGCCACCATGACATCATAGACATTAAAGACCCTGTTACCTAGCAACCAAACACAACAAACTGTAGACTATTCAAACTGGACATTTTGGGGCAACAATTCTTTTCTAACTCAAGTTTTTATGAAAAATCCAAATGATGGAAACAGATTGTGTAAAGGAAATGAGGATCTATTGGTGAGTCACAATCCTGGAAACATGAGTTGTGCTCTGATGAAGACGCCTGATCCAAATGTGGATTTTTGAAATGTTCTTCATGAGATTCAAACTGATTGAAGCTTTGAATTAAAGGTGTCAACACATTTCTTCATTGGATTCATTCTGTTTCAGTGTCTAAGGTTGGTTTTGTGGCAGAAACCAAGTTTTTGTTGAACAGTAGCGTTTGAAAAAGCAGAAAGTGGCTTTGAAGATGGTCAGGAGAACTTCTTTGAAGAGGAGGACTTCTCCAAACAACCACAACCTTAGAGGAAGTTTTCTGAGCATTCATAGAATGCTTTTCCAATGACTCATCATTTTCCACAACAAGCTAATGAGTTTTTCCAAATGCATGCTGGATATTCTTAGTTCTAGCTTGGAAAGCACTTTGTGGGATTTCCCTGGAAAACCTGCTTTATCAATCATTTTGGTCTCTTTTTCTTCTTCTAAGTTCCAGCTTGGTGAGTGTGCAGGTAGCCATGGAAACCACTGTCCAGGTCAAAGGGAGGACCACGGCCATCCAGTCTCCAGGCTTTTGGATTGATTTGGATTTGAGAAACATTTGTTTCCCACATTTTAATAGTAGAATTCAACACGGGACATATAGTGGATTGTAAGAATAGGAACAAAAACAGCAACAACAAAATAATCCTCCTCCCCTTAAAACATGCATTTGACTCTGAACAAGTCTAAAACAAATCCAAGCAAAGACCAGCGCTGGGGCTCCTCTGAAGGTCCAGACACAGAGAGGCCCAGAGTGACCCCCATTTCTCCAGTGGCTGACTCCGCCCCTTAGGACGTCCCCCTGTGTGGATCAGTGGTCAGTGGGTTGGAACCTGCTGCAAATGCAGGCTCTGGTTCTAACTGCTGGATCAGAAGTGGAATGTGAGCTGTAGTGGTGTGTCTGCAGCTGGATGTGGAACACATGAGGGAGGGGTCAAAGGTCAATCTTTCTTCCAAACAAATGTTGTCAGTCTATTCTCCAACAATGCTCCAACATCTTCAAAGGTTTTTGGTCCCAAATCCAGAGTGTAGCTGGTAGGACGTGATCATTTCAGCCTCAGATTTGGGATCTGTCATCTCTCTGCCACCGTGACACCGAGTGATGAGTTCATGTTCCAAAGCGGCCCTATCGCTGGCTTTAGGGACTATTCCAAAAGCTTTCAATGATGGCGGGGAATGAACATTAGGAACAGATGACGGCTTGAAATGTCTGCTGTTGGTTTCTGATCCAGACAGAAATTCAATCAAATGTCTGGGAATCCATGATTTCCTTAGAATCTTTGACTCTAGATTCAGATCCATCTGGTTCAAAGGATGAAACTGCAGCTAAAAGTCTTTCAAAAGTCCAAATCCTCAAAGATGAAACAGAAAGTTCCTAGAAAGTCAAATGAAAAACAATCAGATTGTCTTAGATAAACCCGTTTGGAAGTTAAAGCATAGAAACAAAGAAAGTTCCAAAAGCTAAAAGCCTTAAATAAAGAAAAGTCCAAAGAAAAACAGAAATCCCACATTTGGATCAGTAAAGACATGAATTCTCCAGAAACATCCAGAAACCACTCTGAGCAGCAGCCATGAAGGGACTGAGAACAGACGGACATCAAAGCAGAATCCAAGCAGCACCTTCATCCTGATGAAGCTCCGCCCTCTGACCTTCAGCGGTCATCTCCAGGCTCCGCCCCCAGTCTGTGACGGCTGGATGATGCTGTCCTCCACCTGCAGCTGGACCTGGATGTTCTCTCAGACCATGTGGCCTGATGGATCAGAAGGTTGAGGGTTTGCATTCAAACAGGGTTCTTCCTGTTTGAATGTTTGATTGTTTTCAAACATGAAGAGAGTTTTTTTCCTGTTTTTAGCTTGAAACTTCTGTTGAAATGTAAAGGTTCATTCAGAATTCCCCAGTGGCCTCATGTTGGAGGAGGGGCTTCATGAGATGCTGCTGGGGGCGGAGCTTAAACACACACCGCTTCCTGGAACCCAAACTCAGGCTAAGTGGAGGAAAAGTTGGGATTTCTGGTGTTTGTAAAGATCTGGAATGGTTTCCTCCCACAAAAAGGCCTTTTTCTAGTTTCCTGCAGATGAATTCTTTTCCTGCTGGGAGTTCTCATCTGGGTTTGTAGATTCTTAGTTGGAGGAAAACTTGAAGCAAATTCTTCCCAGAAAAAGGATTTTCTCTGGAGTGAATTGACATGAACAGAGTGAGTTTGGACTGAAAGCAGCAACAGGGAGGAGATGTTAGAGCTTCATCAGAAAACAGCTTTCTGGAGGAGTTGGAAGACGTCAACAGTCACAGTGATGGTGAGGAGGAGGAGCTAAGACTTCCAAAGTCAGGGCTAAAGATGGAGGAGCAGCAGGAGGAGGTTCTTCACTGAAGGAGAGCACAAGTCCAGCTTGTCAGTGCTTTGCTGATTGGCTAGTTGGATATGTTCTTTGATGAGCTTTTCAATCTGACGTCTGCTTGGAGGACTGTTTTCATCCTTTTGGATGATTCCACTATTTGAACCAGACCTGGAACAAGAAGAGACTCAATGAGAACAGGAAGACAAGAAAGGATCCAAACCAAACTCTTCTTCTGTCTGACTTCAGCCATGAAGGGACTTGAACCCTCAACCTTCTGATCCATGAGGCCACATGGTCTGAGAGAACATCCAGGTCCAGCTGCAGGTGGAGGACAGCATCATCCAGCTGAAGAAGAGGAGGAGCTTCTGCTGCCTCAAAGAGGAAGGTGGAGGAGGTGAGAGGCTGCACTGGAGCTTTGGACCAAAAGCAGAACTCCCAGCAGGAAAAGAATTCATCTGCACACCAAACCCTGTGATGGATGACCCTGTGAGTTAAACTAAATAACTCAAGGTTTCTGCCGGTCCCCTCCCCTTTTTAAAGACGAAGCGGTATTTTTCACTTTAACCTTCATTGTCCACATTTCCGTCACACAGAGACGGTCTAAGTGACAAGAATGGCTTGTCCTTTTTTAGAGGACCCAATAGACGTGGAGGCTGCATTAATTCATAGAGAATTATATTTACCTTGTACGAGGATTTTGAGAAGACTCGATTTTTTGTCATTTCCCCATACGTTTTTGTTTGAGCGTTACCGTTTTTCGTTGCAGTCAATTACATATATACAATGAAAACAACATTAGGTATTGCTATGTAGATGTTTCATATGTCAAATATTGTCAACAAAGCCTACATCCATGACATGCTCAAATTTAACCTGATTGAATTATGTTTTTATACTTCATTTTTAGCTGCTGCCATGTTCTTTTAATCCTGCAGGATTGCATCTACATGAAAATGAAATCAGGGACATTGAATTAGATTAATGTAACAATTACTTTTTGGAAACACAATTTGCTAGCACTGCTTACTTTCTTAATCCCATATAAACCTATACCACTTGATCAATGAGAAGGTGTCATTCCCAGAATAACTGTTTTGGAGTCATTCTTAATCCGCTCTGGAGGTTGAGGGTTTCGAACGGGAAGTGAACCCCGAAGGAGAATTCCCTTCGGCCCTGAAGGAAATCTCCCCTGCGCTTCTGACCACAGTCGGAAAGACGAGAGAAAAGAAAGGAGAAGTCTTCGCACAGCGAAAGGTTCAACAGTAGACAAAAGTTCACTTTTAAAAACACAATTGCATGTATTAAAATTAAACTGACCAACGTTTGCAAGAGGGGAAGGTTAACAAAAAAGTCCTCTAAACATTACCGACGTTAAATGTATTGTAACTATCCGGCAGAACCATAACTTTAGTGGGGTAGCGAAAAACAGCCGCTAATTTAGATGGCTTCGTTGGAGAGCTGTCCGTGCCGCATACACCGCACGACCCCGGACAGTCTCAGACAGAAATAATCAGGAAGAAGGCAATGTCTCCTTTTTAGCATCAAACCCGTTTATTCAAGCCCTCCCCAACAGCCCAAACAGCACATACCCCTGGCTGCAGCCTGCAGAATTGCAAAACATAGTGGAATGCTGGAACGCTGAGGAATGTGAACACGCTGTGGAATGTTAACCCCGCCCACATTGAGCCTGTCTTCTTCTTTGGTTTTACAAGTTTCCATGTGCAATATTGCCACCTACCAGTTTTTAAGGAGTTTTTCCTTACCGTGAAGGGGTGGGGGGGTCTAAGGGCAGGAATATCAGTTTAGTTTAGTCTGTTTTGTTAAAGTTTAGTATTTTCCTAATGCATTCTTTGTATTCATGATCCCCTTTTTATTGTTTTTCATTGCGCTAAATAAAAAAAATTTAATTGAATTAGAGAATTTATACAGTGATTCCTGTTTTCTTATGCCTTTTACAAGTTTCCATGAACATGTATTAGGGAATTAATAAATTTTGTCTGGCCTCACAGACTCAAAAAAATAACTCATTGGATGAACTCAATTTAATTGTGGGCAGGATTTCCATCCAATAAATATGAGTAACCCCACCTCAAAGAAAATTCTTCCATGTAACGAAATATAATTAAGTTCGTCAAACTCAATTTTATCAAGAAAGGCAAAGGAAAAAGATCATTCAACAGAAGTCTAAAGCCAGATTCAAACTTGGAACCTCTGTGTTATAAACCCGCTAACTAAGCCACTGTGCTAACACTCCAGCAACAATGAGAGGCTGCCGGTATTAAGAAATAGATTCCTTATTTCTATAAATGAGGCTCTTCGTGTATCGTCTTATTGGGACAAGCCGAGTTGAAACGATTTCATGCCACAGTTTCGTTTTTTATGTCGAAAAAATGAACTAAAGTTTTCACTTTTGAAAAGTCGAAGGATTTGAAGGACTAATAGTCATACCAGGCATTACATTAGATGGAGTTGAACATTTTAATAGTTCAATGGTTAAAATAGGTGAAAAATTGTAGCCGTGAGACGGCAAAAAGCATAAAGAGAAACAGGAAAACAGCATTCAACAGCCAGCCCCTTACTTGAACTCAATTATTTTGGATTACTGGAGTTATAGGGGAAACTATTAATACATTTTGTGTTAGGTCAATTAAATGTGGATACATTCTTTTAAAATAAATATTTTTCAATAAAACAAACAGAATTTTATTGTGTTACATGAAAGAGGGGCTTGAATCATTTTTTTGAGTGATACATAAAAAAAATTGCACCATTCAAATTTTCCTCCCCTCTGTTCTCTTTCTTCCTCATACAATTCACAATGACACAAAATGTGCTCCACTGATTCTTCCCCTTTCCTGCAAAGAAAGAATCTCCTTGTACAGGGAAACCCGTTTCTTTACTGTGCATATGATAATAAACCTCTTGGAATCTTGAATCTTGAATTACAACTGCTGTCACAAAGGTGAATCAAATGCACGGGCTCAGCGTGGACGGGGTTAACATTCCACAGCAGACAGGCTCAATGTGGGCGGGGTTAACATCCCACAGTGTGTTCACATTCCTCTGCGTTCCAGCATTCCACTATGTTGACCAATTCTGCAGGCTGCAGCCAGGGCTTACTCAAACAGCATGGATGTCACTTCAGTACACAACCCTCTGACTCAAGGTTTCACCCTTAAGCTCCCCACTTCCCATGAGCCTTTGGGGCTGAAGGCAGCGCTAACCCCCGGGTCGCTACAGTATTTTTCCCCCAGATTGGTTCTGTAAACTATGCAGCATTTCATGCAATTACACCAGGAATAACACTTCAAAAGTACACCTAAATATCGCCATTTTTTATTTCACTCCTTACGCTATTTAGAAAGTTATTACAGCCAATATTTTATAACAATGATTTAAATGCAAACTTACGCATTAACTTGAGCAGCTATGTTTTCCCACGCTAACTGTCTCTGTTTTGCAGATGCAGCGTTGTTGCTTTTCTTCCGGAATATGTGCTCATATTCACTGTAACTCTGCAGCAGCACGTCAAGTTCAGCTAACGAAAAATATGCAGACCTCTTTTTTTCACGGTTGCCATGGTGACTCGTGATATCTGCGCTCCATTGATAATGGCTTCTTATAGTCGCGGTGCACACGCTCACCTCCGAATCAGTCCACTCAGAGTTGATTGACCTAACTCCGATCAGCTTCTCTGAAACAGAAAATTCAGAGTTGTTAATCTCCCAACTGACCAACTCAGAGTTCAAGTTTAACCTCAGAGTTGGTTGAACCTCCTTTCTGAAACAGGCCCCAGGTCACTCATCTATAAACACAATTTTTCTCCTCACAGATACTACATATGGAACAATAAAGACATTACTTATAGACATAAATCTTTATTTTATCCATCATGGTTTAATCAAAACATCCTTTTGGTTCATCAGCTGTTTAATTCAAATGGAGCTTTAATGTCACATGAAGAATTCTGCTTGAAATACTCCATCAAAATACCTAAAACCGAATTTAACTTTGTTTTGAAAGCAATTCCTAAATGTATTATTACATTATTCAAAATTCATGATTGCATAATCCAACTTCATTGCCAATTGATCCGACTAAAATAGAAATAGGCCAAATTTGTTTTTCTTCTTTACGTAACACAAATCGCCGTATACGTTCACTCTTCCAGAAGGATGTTGTCTCCATTCCTTACGTAGTTTCTTTTTGGAATAATTTAGTTTATCATTTAGAATGGAAAAAGATTTGGAATTTACCAGCAAAATACTTTTTAACCAATAAAGTGAAAGAAATCTCATTCAAACTAATTCATAAATTCTATCCAACCAAGCTATATCTGTATGAGGTTCCGTTTGTGCCAAAAATCTGTTTTTGTGTCCACTGTCTATGTCTTTGGTCCATTGTCTATGTCTACTGACCGAGTTCACTGAACATTGGTTCATGCGTTATGTGTAAAACTTTGCATTTGTCTTTGTTATACGCCCTGTCGTCTCCTTAGCAACCGTTGCTACTGTCGTTAGCTACGACGTTTGCTACTGTCGTTAGCTACGACGTTTTCCCGTGTCTTGTCGTTAGATCATAGATCTTGTCGTCTTTCAAAGTCGTCAGAAAAATCCTTTGTACGGCCGGTAAATTGTTTCCTTTTCTACCACGGAATGAAAAAAGAAATGTTTATTAAAGCCGGCGTCAGGGTTAGCCATGACAACTACTTTTTTAAGATGAACTTTATTGATATTCCCTCATACGCGCATTGCCAGAAAGAGGGGGGGTGGCGCATGCGTACAACGCTTTCACGTTCCCGAAGCGACTCTCTTGCCAATTTTTTAAAGTTATTTAGAGACTAGCTTCAATTAAATCTGGAGATGAAACTACTATTTAAGTCTTTTAAAAAAAAGATGATCTTTATCAAATATGCTGTCACAAATCGGGTGGATAAACGAGGAGCAGACGGCCCAAAATCTTTGAATGGATTTTGATATTTTCTTTTCAATCTGTTATGTATTTATTTGAGCATGAGGTGGCGCTCTCTGGACCACTATAAGGCTCTTTTGGGCGCCTCTGCTCCTCGTTTATCCATCAGATTTGTAACATCTTGAATAAAGATCAGTTACTTTTCAAAAGACCTTTAAATAATAGTTTCATCACAAGATTGAATACAAGCCATACTCTAAATAACTTAAAACTAAATAACTTTAAACGGGAACGCGAAACCGTTGTACGCATGCACCCCCCCCCTTTCTGGCAGTGCGCGTTTGCAGGATTATCAATAAAGTTTTGTCTTTTTTAAACCGTTTACCGACCGTACAAAGGACTTCTCTGACAACTTTTGCAAAATTTGAAATACAACAAGATGTAAGGACACGACATGGTGAGAAGATGTAGCAAACGACACTAGCAACGGTCGCTAAGGACTTTCCTGACGACACGTGAAACGACGTAGCAAACGACACTAGCAACTGTTGCTAAGGATTTTCCTGATGACACGTGAAACAACGTAGCAAACGACACTAGCAACTGTTGCTAAGGACTTTCCTGACGCCGTAGTTAGACGACATGGGATAAGGACAAAGACAAATGCAAAGTTTAAGCATGGATCAAGCATATACATCACAAAGTAAATACAAAGTAATAGTCAAAGAATCATGGGCATACAGCAGATATTGCTTAGTAGTACATAGACATGAACCAATGTAAAATGAACTCATTCAATAGACAGACAATGAGCCCAAAGCATAGACAGTGGACGCAAAAACACGATCAATAGACATAGACAATGGACCAAAGACATAACAGTAGACGCAAAAACACATTTTGATATTTTTGGCACAAATGGAACCTCATATATCTGCAAAGGTTCAAGGAAGATATTGATGTTACCTGGTCTTTTTGTCAAGAACACCCAGTAGATGCTGTACATTTATTTTGGTCATGTCCGTTTTCCACTACTTTTTGGTCTAAAGTTTGTCATTGCATTTCCGCCCACATTGACCCTGACTTCCGCCTGTACTTAGAAAATATTATGTTTGGCATCACCCACTCTCCATCTCATAAAAAAAACAGTTGTACTTTATTAACCTTTTGTTGTTTTTAGGCAAATGGAAGATTCATAAATCAAAAGTTACGAATCATACCCCTCATTTCTCAATTTTTATCAATGAGCTCAAACAATACATTAAGACAATAAGAAACTCTGATAAAAAGAACACCATCAAAACATTAGATCTCTGTGTTAGTTTCAATATATATGCATAAAATGTATAAACCCCCAGGCTTGTTCCTTTGTTGTTGTTGTTCACTGTTCAACATTGTTTTGTATTGAATTTTTACATTCAATAAAGTTTGAAAAAAAAAAGATTTGAACGAGAAGCAGTTTGATGACGTCACAACAGCTCTCAAAATGTTTCCTCGATACATTTTTTCTTTGGTTTTATTTTTTATTATCTCCTGAATTAAAACTATTTAAAAATATATTCATAGCTTTTTGAAGCATATTGAGGTCCAGTTAAGCATTATAGGCGTTTCTTTTTAAATAAAGTTTCTGCACGTGACCCGGAAGTAAACAACACGAGGAGCTAGCAGCGTTAGCTTGTTAGTAGGCTAGCAGAGTTAGCTTGTGTTGAGAGGACGATGGTGTTTTGTTGGGACGTTTGTGAGGTTTTTGGACAGAAAGGACGATACGTGGTTCGTGTGGAACTCTCAGCATTTTCCAAAGTGTCGTAAATGAGTGAAGAAGTGTTGAACGGAAAGACAACGTGGATTGCTGTGATTGTGAGACTAGCAGATGATCGATCGGAGCTGCAGTGAAGAGGACGGCGGTGTTTGTGGGAGTTGGAGCTGAAGATCGGAGCAGGAACCATGTCTTCCCTTCAGTCTCTGAGAGAGTTGATCAGCGAGCGACTAGCTGCTGCTGCTGAAGAAATCTGCAGACTCTGTGAAGGAACCATCGTCCAGTACGAGCAGGAGCTCTGTCGTCAGCGCAGACTGCTGGATGTCATCTGGAAACCACAGCTGCAGCTACACCACATAGGTATGTGA
>JAUDJI010000189.1:0-19501 GCA_037389245.1 Oryzias sinensis | reverse complement strand
GTAATGCGCCACTTTGTTTTCGTGTCAAGCGTTGTATGCATGCCCCCCCCCCCCCACATACACACACCACCACCACCCTTTCTGGCAATACGGCAATAGTACAGGAAAAAATTTACCGGCCGTACAAAGGACTTTTGCAAAATTTGAAAAACGAGAACATCTAACGACAAAACACGGGGAAACGTCGTAGCTAACGACAGTAGCTATCGACAGCAGCTAACGACAGTAGCTATCGACAGCAGCTAACGACAGTAGCTATCGACAGCAGCTAACGACCGGAGCTATCGACAGTAGCAACGGTTGCTAAGTCCTGACGACAAAGTGAGACGACCAAAGACATAGACAGTGGACACAAAAACAGATTATTGGCACAAATGGAACCTCATAGTTAGGGTGTGGGTACCGGATGTTCTCAGGTTGCCGGATGTTCTCGGGTCCTTCTGGGTCCTTCCAATGAGTTATATCACTAGAGGAGACATCACGAGGAGAGCAGGGTTCCAGCTGGGATGGCGGACTGAGCGGACGTCTCTCGCTAAGCTCTCGCCTTTTGCCCCGATCTGCATGGTAAATGTCAGAATTTGAAAACTGAGAGAGAACGGTTTGACTGGAGAGCAGTTGCGCGTTAACTTTATCTTCGTTTTGGGAAAAACATCTTGGTGAGTTCCCCTTTTTCTGCTTAATGGCGACGAAAAAAACAAGTCCGAAGCAAGCTCCAACTTTGCAGCCGTCGGCCATGATGAGCGAGCATGACTATTCCCAGATGGACGTCGCTTCTAGTGTAAAAAGGAAACCACCACCTACTCCCACAAAGTCCACGGGACCACCTTTGAAGGTGAAAGCGGGACAGGAGTCTACTTCCAGATCTGAAGATGCTATTTTGGCTGCAATTGAAAGGCTAACGTCCAAAATAGAAGATTTTGGAAGTCAGCTGCGTGAAAACACCGTAATGGTGGCAAACATCTCCCGGCTCGTTGAGATGAACGCGGCTGAAATAAAAGACTGTAAGACAAAGATCGCAACGTTGGAAAGAGAAATCCCAAGGATAGTGAAGGAGAACCTGGAACTGAAGGAAAAAGTTGCCGATATGGAAAGATACAAACGAAGATGTAACTTGAAAATTCACGGACTGAAAGAAAAAGATGACGAGAACATCAGGGAACATGTGGTTGGAATCCTGTCCAAAATCGCACCACAGTGGGCAGACGCGATGGACACGACGGTGGACACGGTTCATCGACTGGGGAGGAAAGAGGAAGGAAGACATCGCCAGGTGATCCTGCAGTTCGTCACGAGGCGCCATAGAGATGCTTTCTGGAAGATCACCAAGAACTGCCAGACCTGCAAAGACCTGGGGATCCGCTTCAAGGAGGACTTCAGTAAAGCAGACCGAGAAGCTCGAGCGGCCGTTTGGCCCAAGATGGAGCGGGCCCGAGCAGAAGGAAAGAACGTCTATTACAGGGGCCATGTGGGATACATCAACGGGACTAGAGTCACTGTGGAGTGAAATATTTACAAGGAGGTGACCTACCTATTTTGCACTAAAAAGTTCATATCGTTTTGTTTAAATTGTTTTTTATTCCAGTTATTCTAAGTTTTAACATTTGAGTCATTTTGTTTACATAATAGAGCAAATCTGAGTTAAGTATTTTATCCTTTATTTTTACATTTTACCTTTTGTTTTAAAGTATTTTTTCTAAGATGCGAAAGGTTTTAATTAATATGTTATATATTTTGTTATAACAATTTATACTGTTCTCCAGTGAAACATTTTCATGAAAATCATCATATAATGGTAAAATTCTCAGTTTCATATTTAGTAAATAGTTAGGGGCGCAGCTAACCCTTAATTTAAGACACCAGCTTCTTTTATCTTAAATTTTCTATTTTTTTGTTTTTTTTGTTTACATCCTTCTGTGTTTTATTTTATGTCTTTAAGTTCTGTGTGGTCTTTCATTTCGCTAAATACTAGGGGTATTAGGGATTCTATTAAAAGAAAATCACTTTTTTTATTTTGCAAAAACCAAAAAGTTCAATGTTGTTGTTTACAAGAAACTCACTCCAACGAGACTGATGAAAAGTTTTGGGCCAATCAGTGGGGAGATAAAATCCTTTTCTCTCATGGCACCAATCGGTCAGCAGGGGTCGCTATATTACTGAATAGTTTTTCTGGCAAGCTTTTAGTTACAAAAAGAGATGGTTCTGGTCACTGGTTGATTTGCGTTTTTATGAAAGATGATAAATTTATTATTCTGGGAAATGTATATGGATATAACTCTGCAGCGCAAAACAAAATCATGTTTTCAGATTTTACAAATTCTGTTAAAGAGCTAAACCAAAGATATCCTAGCAATAATCTCATCATTGGAGGTGATTTTAATATGGTGGAAAATGAATACCTTGACAGATTTCCCTCAGCATTTCAAAATCATCATTATAATCCAGTTTTTCTTCATTTATGTAGAGATTTAAATGTTTCTGATGTCTGGCGCCGTGATAATCCTGATGTTCGAGCGTTCACCTGGTTTAAACCGGACGGATCTGCCAAATCTAGGTTGGATTTTTGGTTAACAAATGAAAATCAACAGAATTTTACATCAATATTTCTGCTGCGCCATTAACAGATCATTCTATGATTAAACTTATTATTCATCCTCGCAATAATCCTAAAAACAAAGGTTACTGGAAGTTCAACTCTAGTCTATTAGAGGATGAAGTTTATTCTCAAGCGATTATAAATGAAATCCAAAAGATAACTAAAGACAGACAGTTCACCACTCAGAGGGAGAAATGGGAATTTTTTAAATTCAAAGCAAGACAGATTTCCATAACTCACAGCAAAAGATTGAGTAAAGATGGAAAACAAAAAGAAATGGAAATTATCAGAGAAATTAACTCTATTTGTTGTAAATCTCTATTGAGTGAAGGTGAGAAACAGAGACTTTCATTATTGCAAACCTCGCTGGATAACATATACGTCTCTAAAGCCAAAGGTGCTTTCATTAGATCCAGAGCTAAATGGGTTGAAGAGGGAGAGAAAAGTTCGGCTTACTTCTGTAGACTAGAAAAAAGGCGACAAGAGAAAAATGCTGTTAACAGACTGATAATTAATGGCAGGGAAAGTACAAATATGGAGGAAATTAAGAGAGAAATTTTCCAGTTTTACAGTGGGTTGTACTCTTCCTCTTATTCATCTCAGGATGCTGATTGCTTCTTTAATTACATCAAGGATTTGGCTCCTAAAGTAGATGAAAACTTCAAACAAGTGTGTGAAGCAGAAATCACTCTGGAAGAAGCAGAAAAAGCCATGAGAAGTTTAGCTTTAGATAAATCTCCAGGATCTGATGGGCTTACTATTAACTTTTATAGACATTTCTGGGATCACTTGAAAGAGCAGTTTCTGTTGGTCATAAAGGAAATTTCTGAGTTGAACATCCTTCCAACTACCATGAAGCAGGGCGTCATCACCCTGATTCCTAAACCTGGGAAAGACGCCAGACTAATTGATAATTTGAGGCCAATATCCCTCCTTAATAGTGATTATAAAATTTTAACCAACATTTATGCATCTAGATTAAAAACAGGACTGAATCAGATCATCTCCGACACACAATCAGGATTCTTAAAAGGACGATCAATTCACAATAATATCCGGTTAGTTCTTGATCTGATTGACTATAATCAATTAATTAAAGATGATGGCTTTATTTTATTTTTAGATTTCTTTAAAGCCTTTGACACAGTTGAACACAAATTTATGTTTCAGACTTTAGAAATATTTGGATTTGGACCTAATTTCATAAGTTTTGTTCAAACAATCTATAATGATACAAACAGTGTAGTTATTTTACCAAATGGTATTTCTCCTAGGTTTTTAATTAACAAAGGCATTAAACAAGGCTGTCCAATTTCACCGTTACTTTTTATAACAGCAACAGAAATGTTATCAATACTTATAAAAAACTCTGGTTTCGGTAAACTTAATATTCTGGGAGAACAGTTAGCCATCACTCAGTTGGCAGACGACACAGCCATATTCATGAAGGACAGTCATCAAATACCAGAGATCATTCAGACCGTGGATTTCTTCTCTAAAGCATCTGGTTTAAAACTAAATCTCAGCAAATGTGAATTATTGCCAGTTCACCATTCTGATCAGTCAGTAATTCATAACATACCTGTTAGGACTGTTGTGAAATATCTTGGTGTTCATATCAGCAAAGACAGCAAAACAATGGAGGAAATGAACTTATGGAAAACTTTAGAAAAATGTAAAGCCAATTTAAACATGTGGTCACAGCGAGACATTTCTATTCCGGGCAGAGTGTTTTTAACTAAATTAGAATGTTTATCCAGATTCATTTATCCAGCATATTCACTCCCAATTCCTAAATCTGCAAGGAAAGCAATAAACCAGGCCAATTTCAACTTCATCTGGAAAAACAAAACACATTACATAAAAAAAGGAACAATAATTCAGGATTACAGTGCAGGTGGACTTAAAGCCATAGACTTTGAAAGTTTGGATGGTATGATTAAAATCAATTGGCTTAGGTCTTTTCTGCAAAATGAAAGAAATATTTGGTTTCATATTCCTTCAAACATTTTCTCTCATCTAGGGGGCATTGAGTTGCTTCTAAAATGTGACTTTGATTACAGAAAACTTCCTATTAAACTTTCTACTTATCATCAGCAGGTGTTACTGTACTGGAAACTCATATACAAACATAACTTTAGTCCACATAATACTCCCATATGGAACTGTCGGTATGTGTTATGTAGAAACAAATCTATATTTTACAAAAATTGGATTGATAACGGCATTTGGTCATTACTACATATTATGAATGACAATGGAAACATTATCTCTTTTGAAACTTTTTCCAGTAAGTTTAAATTAAATGATAGAAAACAATATAACAATGTGATCAAAGCAATCCCTCAGACTTTGATCCAAATGTCCTCCAGTTTGGTTCAAAATGTTCAAGTTCAGCTTCCCTCTCTGTTGTTTGATGGTCGACCGCTTCATTCAAAAATTGCAAACTCATTTATACGATCCTTATTTGTTAGAGAACTGTTTTCAACATCTGAAAAAAATCATTCTATGTCAGCATTACACAAGAGAGGAAATAAGCAAGTTGAGGTCTCAGTTCATTAAATATCCAATTTTCCCAAAATACAAAGAAATCCATTTTAAAATAATGAATGCAGTCTATCCGTGCAAAGAACTGTTAAACATACGTTTTGGTTTTCCAGAAAATAACTGTTCTTTTTGTGATACAAATATTGAAACACTTGATCATCTGTTCTTTGAATGTATGTATGTTTACAGTTTTTGGGAGGATTTCTTTTTTTGGTGCTCTTCAAAGTTTCCCTTTCCTATTTCTATTCAATTACAAAAGCACATTATATTATTTGGAGTAGTTTCTGGTGATAATCTATTTGATTTGACATTCAATACCTTGTTAATATCTGGTAAATTTTTCATTCACAAGTGCAGATTCTTAAAAAACAAACCGTTATTCAATACTTTTTCTAAAGAAATCAGTTTATATTTTAAATCTCTGACATTGATGAAAAACAAAAATGCAATAAAACTGTGTATTTTCATTGAAGATCACATGCTGTATCACAATCCCTAGTATTGTAAACTACAATTCTATATATTTTGTTTTAGTTATTTATTTTCTTTTCTTTTTCTCTCTCTTCTTTGTGTGTTGTTATTATGTGTATGTTTAAAGTTCAAAAAAAAAAAAAAACAAACAAAAAAAAAAAAAAATCACGAGGAGAGCACCGCCATCTTGGCGAGGTCAAGTTTTGAAGACCAAACCACTTTTTATAACATTTAATAAAGAGCTCTGTTTTTACTTTTAATCACTTCATTATATGAAAAAGAAGAATGGCTTGAAATTGCTTAGTTTTGTTCAGAAATACAAACTTCACGAGTACCCCTAACTAGTATTAGACTATGTTCCTTTATTTTATTTTACTTGTGTTTTTATTTATTTGTGTGTTATGTTCATTGTTTCTTTTTTTCCCCTCTATTCTTTATTTTCTATGTTAATATGTTATGTTTGGCAATGGTGACTGATCTTCGAGGCAATATTGATTACATTGTTATTGTTCGTTGTTAACGTTAATGTCATTGTTAATGTATGATACCGCAATTATCAAGTTTTTTAAAAAAACGTAGCGACGTTAACTCATTGGTCGTGGCAACTTACAGCCAATCAAATAGTGTGACGTCATCATTGGTCGAAAGACCCCGAAGGACCCCGAGAACATACGGCAACCCGAGAACATCCGGTACCCACACCGGCACCATTTTGTCATCTGCAGGCCGGTCTTCCTGGGCATATTTAACAGAAAAAAAGAAGAGTAAATGGTGTATACTAATATAGCGCTTTTCTACCTACAAGTCCAGAAGCGTTTTACAGTCACAGAACCATTCACACACAAATTCACACACTGAAGGCGGTCCTGCTGCCGAATGCTGGCGCCAGCCTCCCAACAGAGACAAAGTGGGGTTCCGTGTCTTGCCCTGGGGCACATCGACTCATGGGCGTGCAAGGCAGGAATCAAACCTGTAATGTTGTGTTCAACGGTTGACCGGCCTGCCGCTGCACCACTATGGATATTTTTACCCGCAACTTGGTGGCAGAAATATCACTCCATACACCACGGCCGCCCCAAGAGCAATAGATTTGAACATTGGTCCTCATAAACTGAAAAATGAAATAATCTGAAACTGATTACTTAGAACACGGACACTGTCCGACGTTTTTATCTTCAATTTTTACGTAAAAGTTGTTATTAATTGAATCAAAGACAAAGATTGAAAATAGAGTAACTGTTAAAAAAATGATAATTTACTTGAGTTTCGATGGAGAACAGAGGCAGAAAATATGTAATATGAAATATATTTTGTTTTTTTAATTTAAAATGATTCAAACTTTGATGACAGAACTACGGAGCCCGTGTCCTGACATTAAGATATTAAAATATATCTTGTTCCCACAGATTAATATCTCGTTCGCACAAAATACTATTCCGTTCCCACAAGATACTATTCCGTTCCCACAAGATACTATTGCGTTCCCTCAAAATACTATTCCGTTCCCTCGAAATGATTAAGTCGTGCGAACGCAATAATTGTGTCGTTCGAACACAATAATTAATCCGTTCGAACGCAATAATTATTCACGTCATAAGTCATTCACGGTCAAAAAGGAACATGAAAAACAAAAATGATCACTTTATTACTGTCTCAATGAATATAAGAAAAATATCAAAAGATTTATGATATCTAGGCTGCTTAGTCATTCGATAGCTCCTGCTAGGCTACTACTAGCTCCGCCGCAGAGCTCTCTGATGTATGCCGGCATTTGGGCAACTGGCTGGTCGGTTGACAGACAGCTGATATTGTAGTTTAGGGTCGAATAGGAATAATACTGTTCAGGACTTGTCTTTTATTAACTTTAGCAGTCAGTTGCTTTACATTCGAAGGCTATTAGGCTACATGCTAACTGACTAGCTGATCATTTCCTGTTATTAATTTACGTCAGATTTACAGCAGATACCTTCACATTTCTGTCTGTGGGTGTCTCATTACATTGCATTGAAGACACAGAGGATGCTTAGAGAACATATTTATTTATTTTAAAAAGCACAAAAGCATCCATCGTATTCACGTTCATTCACATGATGATCTGGTACGCCCTCCGGTCATCTTGCTGCAAAAGCCGCTTCCTGCCGCTACTTCCGTGTCTCTGTGAGCATTCAATAGGGGTAAAAATAAAAGTAAGAATGGTCTATCTGTTATTGTCTCGATGAAAATCTGAAAAATATCATATTAAGCTGGCTGCTTCGCCTAATGCACTTACCCTTAGCTCGTAGCATAACAACAATAGCAGTACGTCACATTTCCCAGAATGCTTAGTGGCCAATCATTGGCCAATCACCGTGTCCCTGTGACCAAGGTTTAACAACAAGACCAATGATTGGCCAATGATTGGACGGAATAGTATCTTGTGGGAACGGAATAGTATTTCGTGCGAACAAGATATTAATCTGTGGGAACAAGATATATTTTTATATCTTAATGTCAGGACACGGGCTCTGTACATATCCGCGTGAATGACTTATGACGTGAATAATTATTGCGTTCGAACGGATTAATTATTGCGTTCGAACGACATAATTATTGCGTTCACACGAGTTAATCATTTTGAGGGAACGGAATAGTATCTTGTGGGAACGGAATAGTATCTTGTGGGAACGGAATAGTATTTCGTGCGAACGAGATAATAATCTGTGGGAACACGATATTAATCTGAGGGAACAAGATATATTTTTATATCTTAATGTCAGGACACGGGCTCCGTACAGAACCTCACAAAAATTTAAAAATAAAGTTTTGTACTGTAACTATATAATTTCCAGTCAGTTTGTTGTGCAAAAACAAACAAACAAAAGTTTGAAATAGGTCACAATCTAGTCATTACCTTATTTAACAATACTAAAATAGTTTGATCCTACTACCAAAAATGTTTTATTATTATTAATTATCATTTTTGATTAAGGATAGTTATTAAAATATTATTTAGTTTGTTTAAGCCACAAAATTTGTCCCCTTTTAAATCAGTACATCAATTTAATCAGATGTACCCTTTATACATGTAAACACTATAAATGCTCACATGTGAAAGAGGAAAACTAATTAGGATTAATAATAATTAGAAAATAATATAATAAAACATCAGAGCCAAAGAAGGTGGTCTGAGAAGAAGCAGCTCTGAAGCTCTGCAGCTGACGGTGCAGCTTCAGGACTCATGAGGAGGAGCACACTGTAGCGCCTCCTGCTGAAGCATCAGAGAGTCTGCAGACAGAAGATCCTTCCAACAGCAAAGAGGTCTGCAGGAGCTCTTTCCACCACCAGCAACAACCTGAACCAAGCAGGACCTACAAGAAGTTCAGCCACTAAACTTCCACAACTCAGAAGCTCTGAGCTCCGTCTGAGTCTGCAGAGATGCTGAGCTCCTCAGCTGCTGCAGCTCCCACAGTCACATGAAGGTCTGCAGCTGCAGCAGGAAGTCCAGATGTTTGCAGCTGCTGCAGCTCCCACAGTCACATGAAGGTCTGCAGCTGTAGCAGGAAGTCCAGATGTTTGCAGCTGCTGCAGCTCCCAGAGTCACATGAAGGTCTGCAGCTGCAGCTGTCTGGTGCTGTTTTCCAGTCAGTGTTCTTCATAGATTCTAAAATAGATTTATTTCTTTGAAGCTTTTTTCCTGAAATTTGAAAAGTTACAACATTTTCTGCCAGAATTGATCCAAATTGTTTTGATTTGGTTGTTTTCTCTTTCCTACATTTGACCAAACCCAAAGTGGGAGGAGTCATCTTTCTGCAGTTCCTCTGAATCATGGACAGAAGTTGTAGATGTTCCACTAGAACAGTGTTTTCTTCTTCTGTGGATGTTCTAGTGTTCTCAGCACATTGGTAAAGTCTGCTGCATTTTCTGTCAGCTTCCATTCTCAGCATTTGGATCCTCAAAGTTCAGGAAGAAACCGGAATCCAAACTGCTTCCAGTTTCCATGTTTGGGATCTTCTGGACCTGTTGAAGGACACAGATTCTTTCCACATCATGAAGCTGATCTTCTGAACCCAAACGGCCCACAGTTCTATGCTGATGATGCTCTTCTTCACCAACAGCCTCTCAGATCACAGATGCTACAGTTTGCTTGGTTTGCTGGAAAGCAGCAGCGCTGCCACGCCCACCTGAAAGAGCCTCAGAGCTTCTCCAGCTGATGTCTTCAACACTGGGACTCCATCCCTTCTTCCATTCATCTTTCTGTCCGTTTGCTTTGAGGCCCAGATCCTCACCTGCTGCTGGCTTTGGTTCAGCAGCTGCTGACTGGAACGCTGAAGCTCAGAGCGTCCGGCGCTTTGATCTTCTGCACATTCAAGTGTGGAACAGATGCAGAGAAAAGCTCCAAAGTTCTCAGAGGAGCATTGATTCAGCAGATCTTTAGTTTCTGGAGACAACTTCAATGGAAGAATGAAAACCACATGGATTCAAACTGAAACTCTGTCAGAGTCAATAAAGTTTTTTCAAAGATGAAGTTCTTGAAGGACAAAGCTCTCCTTCACTGTCAACACACACAGATGATCAGAACAGTTCCACATGTGTGTGCGTGTTCAGGGAAGTTCTCCGGTTCCTCGGTTCCTCTGATCACGGGTCCAGCAGCGTGTTTCTGGAACACGGATGATCCAGAACATGGGATCAGACTGAAGTCAGCCAGCTTTCAGCTCCTTTTGGGCTTCAAGCCCAGAGAGAAGACAGAAATGTGAGGAACACAGAGAACATGAAGGGTTCCTGACAGGAAAGAGAAGTTGGAGCCAGAAAGACTTGAACCGGATCAGGACCAACTCTGGACAGTCCTTTTAGTGGTGGAGCACAGACAGAAGATTATTAGTTGGAGGAAAACTTGGAGCAAATTCTTCCCAGAAAAAGGATTTTCTCTGGAGTGAATTGACATGAACAGAGTGAGTTTGGACTGAAAGCAGCAACAGGGAGGAGATGTTAGAGCTTCATCAGAAAACAGCTTTCTGGAGGAGTTGGAAGACGTCAACAGTCACAGTGATGGTGAGGAGGAGGAGCTAAGACTTCCAAAGTCAGAGCTAAAGATGGAGGAGCAGCAGGAGGAGGTTCTTCACTGAAGGAGAGCACAAGTCCAGCTTGTCAGTGCTTTGCTGATTGGCTAGTTGGATGTGTTCTTTGATGAGCTTTTCAATCTGACGTCTGCTTGGAGGACTGTTTTCATCCTTTTGGATGATTCCACTATTTGAACCAGACCTGGAACTAGAAGAGACTAAATGAGAACAGAAACACAAGAAAGGATCCAAACCAAACTCTTCTTCTGTCTGACTTCAACCATGAAGGGACTTGAACCCTCAACCTTCTGATCCATGAGGCCACATGGTCTGAGAGAACATCCAGGTCCAGCTGCAGGTGGAGGACAGCATCATCCAGCTGAAGAAGAGGAGGAGCTTCTGCTGCCTCAAAGAGGAAGGTGGAGGAGGTGAGAGGCTGCACTGGAGCTTTGGACCAAACCCTGTGATGGATGAACAACATCTCCAGGCTGTTTCCAGCCTGACCAGGAGGATCAGAAAACAGCAACAACTTCTCCTCCATCAAACCATGATGTCACCACCAGCAGGTTGAGACAGATATGAGCAGAAATTCTCTAGGTGGCTTCAGATTTCAGAGTTTCCCAAACAAGCAGTAGCACAACTCCACTTTTCTCTCCAAGCCCATCCTCTGAAATCTGATCTTCTAAAGGACGAGAACACATGGAGACTGAGACTACCGGAGCATCACTAGAAGGACAGTTGGACTCCCCTTTGGAAAAAGAAAGGCTTGAGCATGTTGACGTGACAAACTCCACATTTCTTCCCTTTGTCATGAGTTGGGATCCTAAAATTGGTGTCATTCATTTTCTTTTCCACCTCACTAGGAGCAGAAAACTGTGCCTGTAGGCTGGAAGCAGGCAAAGGCAACAACAGCAACACTTCCTCACCTGCAGCTGTTGTTGTTTGTGTGTTGATCCACAAACACATGCTGTGAAGAGGAAGCTGCAGTGAAGGCAGCCATGTTGGAGCCTCACACGCTCTCATTAGGATCAAATGAACCAGTGTGTTTGAGACTGAAAGAAAGACTGAAAGGCCAGTATTGATTTTTTTCCGGTTCCGGGTTACACAGCAGGACGCGTGGCATGCCACTGTGAATACAACTATCTTCAAATTACTTAAAAAGTTGATTTTTCTCCAAAAAAGAGAGCTGACCATGCCCCCGAAGAAAACCCAGGAATACGAAGACCTCAAAAAGTCTCTTGACATTATTCAAGAAACGCTGAAAAGTTTTATGGAACAAGTGTCGGCTAAGCTAACGCCACTTTGGGAAATGATGGAAGAGTTCCGAAGATTTCGGGCTCAAAACGAGCAGCCAGAAAACCGGGTCGAGATTCTGGAGAAAAGACTGGACAATGTGGAACAGCAAGTAAGGATGAATAATGTCATTCTCACTGGAGTACTAATCAAGCCTCGAGCGAAGCTGAATGCAGCTGGAGCTAGCACTGCTAATGCTAGCGCTAGCGTAGCTAGCAGTGCTAATACGGAGATCGGTGCAGAGTCTCTGGTACGCCAAATAGAAACATTTCTCACATCTAAAGGGATTTCCCTGGATCTCAATGCCATCGAGACCTGCCACCTGCTCCCCAGGAGAAAGGAGACGGATAAACCAGCGATCCTCATCAGGTTTGTGAATCACAAACACAAGCTAGCTCTGATGAATCAACGCAAAAATCTTAGAGGATCTGCTGTTTATCTGAACGACCATCTGACCAGAAGGAATGCTGAAATCTCAAAACATGCACGGCTTCTCAGGAAGCAGAAGTAGATTGAGAACACTTTAAAGTTAAGGTTAAAGGCTGCAGGATTTACGTCAAACCGCTCGGTCCACCGGACCGGGCCAAGGTTCTGGTTGTGAACACCATGAAGGACTTTGAGAAGTGCTTGATTACGGTTGTCTGAAACAACATGCAGTAATAAATCAAAGAGCCAAATAATTTCAAGAAATATGACACCTGGATTCCTCACTTTCTCCATCGTCTGACGTCACCTGAATAACAGCAGAGAGTTCTGACCTGCAGACAACTTGACCTCAACTTTCACCGCAGCTTATATCAGCTGAAGAAGGATATGGACCTGAATCTAATGTCTGCAGACATAACATCAAAGAGAACTATTATCAGTTAAAACCCAGAAGAACGGCTGTTATCAGTAAAAGAAGAAATGCCAACCTTGGACAATCGACAGTTTATGGACCCTTTTTATTTTCCCCCTACAGCATTACTTTATTATAAAAAAATAAAAATACAAAAAATATATAAAAAGAGTAAAACAAATGATTAATCACTTATTGAAAATTGTTAAATTGATTGACCTTTGATGATATTACTTCACTTGCTCCTAAAATTGATAAATTGATTCAAAAATCATTCCTAATGTAGCATAACTTTGCACATGTTTTTAACTTTTGATACTTGATGAAATTTTGCTATGAAAATTCCTGAAACAGTGTTGTGTCTATTTTACTGATATAGTATTATGTTTTAAAGCATATGAATGACTTTTAAAAGTAACATAATCTGCATATATTTCAGATGCTGCATTTGCCATGTTGATTCCTAAAGGGGTTATTTTTGACGTAGTACTTAAGTAATTCATCTTTGTCATATGCTTTATTGATACCTTATGATTCTTAATTCGGTCTGATAAAACCTAGGAACCGGATATTGATAAATCATGTAATAAAATGGTTATAGTATAACAGGGTGGGATTATACAAGTTTGCTTCCTTCCACTCCCTTTCAAGCAATATTTATTAATATGTCTAATTATCCTAAGTTTGATTAATTACTGTATGAATGTACAACTGATGATTATATTGCTTTTGTGTATTATTTCTATTTGATTGCTTGAAATAAACCATTAAAAAAAAAAGACTGAAGGACAAAGAAATATGAAGATTCATTAAGGATCAAATCCAGACTTTATTCATGTCTTCAGACAAAAAAGCTGCAGACATTTTACAGACACAATTGAGGTTTTTCAACATTTTTCTGACCAGAAGATGCAGTTCTGGATACAGCCAGAAGGTGTCGCCCTTCTCATTTCTAATCCGAGTTCAAACTACAAACCTGACTGATTTGGTTTGGTTTTTATTATTTTAGCCATCATGTATGAAGACATCAGACCTAGAATTACAGAAAAAACATAAAAAAATGTTTCACAAACTTATTTTAATAAATTAAAATGTATAATTTCTGTCTATTGGAAGTCATTTGAAGTGAAGCTGTGAAAGTGACCACATTTGTTCAACAACAAGAGAGAAAGAGAGAGACAGAGAGAGAGAGAGAGAGAGAGAGAGAGAGAGAGAGAGAGAGAGAGAGAGAGAGCTGGAAGCTGCTGTCAGTGCAGAGAAAAGCAGGACAGCTGAAGCTCCCAGACTCTCAGCCAAACAGCTGAAGGAGTCCTCTGGACTCCAAGCTGATCTGCTTCCAATCCAAGAACATGTCCAGAAGGACAAAGACTCCTCCCTCCCTCCCTCCTCCTGACTGACTGACACCACAGAGGGAGGCAACAGTCCCATGGAGACCAGCTCTGATGGAGAACCACAAGAACCTGGAAGGAGAACGGCAGCAGTGAACGGCAGCAAGAACAGTCCTCCCTTTTGGGGGAGATCTCCTCACTCACAGAGACCCTCAAGAAGAAGGAGGAGGAGGAGAAAATGATGCTTTCAAAGACCTTGATGGACACATTCAATCAGATCAAAGAGGAGATTGAAAACCTGCAGAAACCAAAACCCAAGAAGAAATCTGGGATGCAGAGATTCCTTCAGTTTTTCCAAAGATCTGAAAGACAGAATTGATCCAAACTGGATTGATTTTGGTTCTTTGAATTTTTCTACATTTGACAGAAACCAAAGTGGGAGGAGTCATCTTTATAAAGTCCATCAGAATTTTTGATGGACTTGCTGTGCACGTGCATAAACCCAGGGTTACCAAGTCCAGCATTGTTACGCTAACTCATATCCGGTCTTTTCGAACCGACATACCCAGAGTAAGCAAGTTCAGGTGGATTTCAGTCAGAGTTCAGGGTTAAAGTCAGGCTAGTTTAAACGTGCTTCCTGGAATACCCCCCCTGGTTATTTTAGTGGTTTTTTTTAACCACCAAATGTGGTGCTTTTTTATGAAAAGAGTTCTGGATCTTCCCTCAACGTTGGAGTCTGGTCCTGCATTTGGGTCATCCAGATATACCGTAACAAACCCTCTTTTCTGCGCTGCAGAATCAGCTGATTCAAGGTGATTACGTAATCACGTCCCTACTGTGCAGTGCTGCATCTCAGTGTGAGGCTGCTTTCTCCACATAAGAATCCACTGGGATTGTGTCAACTCTTGAATAGTTGCTGGAAAAGAAGAATGTAAACACTGGAGATAAAGCCCCTGTGTCAAAGCACATGTTTTTTTATTTCAGAACTTGTCATTAAGCTTAGACTTTATTTGGTTAGAAAACTTAAAATCCAACATTACTCTGCATTTCAGAGCAACACTATTGCTCCCAAGTGCATTTTTACTACACTCTTCTATATTTATAAAGATAGCGAGTCAGCCATCTTAGATGTTGCAAATAAAAAAGGAGAGAAAATGAACAGGACTACCAGCACTGTAAAACACAATCGCCATATCATATCAATAGGCTGAAAGATCATATTTAACCTCAATAATAAATTACCCAACACAAAGTGTAAAATTAATTAAAACACAACATTGTGAATTTTTATTTCCACTGTTCTTGTTATTTGCAGTGAGGAGGACATTTGATATTTTTGGTTCTTTGCTGCACTGTTTATCTAAGTTATTACATTGAAGTGAGTAAATTATTACAAAGACGCACTAGTATTTTTTCAACATTTAATTTCAGTGTTCCAAATAATGCTACATGCATCAGTCCACTCCTTGAAGCAGTAGGGGGATAAAAACCAGCAACACACACGTGTCAGGCAGTTAGCCAACTCCAGCTTCTAAACTTGCATCAACTTAATAAAAATAATATCAAGCACATTCTCAATATTAACAAAGAAACTATACATTTCAAATTGAATTTTTCCTTAAAGTAAATACAGAAACAAGTTGAAGTAATTACAGAAACATATAAGCAACCTTTCTCCTCTTGGCTTCATCATGCCCTTGCATGCTAGCTCGTTAGCTTGCTAACTCGTCCAACTTATGGGTAAGCTTATTAAAAAAACTGAAAAACAATCTTCAACTTACCAGGATATGTCTTTAAACATAACTCTGTTTGAAAATCTTTAGAATACTCCTTCAGTTTCGATTCGTGCCAAGTTACTACTTCTGTATGTGTTCCAGAAACACACTGATGTCCTCTCATCTCACCATGTCGTCGCAGATGGAAAAAACCTTGAGAAATATGGAGTGATATTTCTGCCACCACGTTGCACACAAAACTTTCTTAGTTGCACACAAAAATTTCTAAGTTGCAAGTGAACATATTAAATATTTTCTTTTTAATAATTTTTTATCCTGCTTTACTTTTTTTGCTCTGAAAAACATGCATTTTGCGTTTGCAAATGCATGTTTTTGCGCGCGATTTGTCAAATCTCGCTTTTGTCCTATCTTTGATTTTGCTGACCACTTTGAGCGTGACTTAGCATGATATGACTGCCAGCACCAAATATTTTTTGCATGCGTTGTGTGTCATCACACTTTAGTTAAGTTTCAGTTTTTCAAAATAGTTTGTCTACATTTTCAGGAACGAGGAGAGATCTTTTAGTGGTAACGATGTCCCCAGCAGTAGAAAAAAACTCTCTCACTCGGACAGAGGTTGCACAAATGGAGAGATACCCCTTTGCCAATTTTGCAATATGCTTATAGCTGGTCTCATTGGTTCTTCCCAATTCAAGAGGGTTAGCATCAAGAGGGATGCATCCTGTTGCTCTGTATTTGGTAACCTTTGGTAACCCCAGACTTATTTTCTACCGGCATCTGAAAGTCTTTGCCAAACAAATCAGTCATTACTAATTACAGACAATCCGGTGATGCCGTTTTAAATGCATTAGCAGATTAGATGTTTTACAGTGTGAAGGAATATATATTTGTTGTCTACATTTTATTACGTTTTTCTGTGTCATTGAAGTTTATCTTTAAGGTTTAGTGTGTGTTGTTCCCGTCCTTTGAACTTTGAAGGAACATCCTGAAATTGCATATGTGAGGAGGTTTTATGACTGCAGCTCCAAGCTCATCCCCCTTCAGGCGAAGGAGAGACTTTGATCTTCTAAGGCCATTTGGAAGACTAGGCTGTAATTGTGTCAAGGACCATAAATTAACCAACTCTGGGACAGATTCAATCTATGGGAAAACTCTTCAGGTGTCCGCTCACATGTGGAGAACAAAGCTTTATGACCTAGAGTTCCTGCTGTTTGTGGTGGACCACATGGGGATTCATTTGATTGCCGTACCATGTCCGTCTGTGAAATGGCCCCCCGGACAGGCGGAGCAGAAACCAGATGCTGTGATTCCAAGTATGGACTGAAGGAAGTAGGCGGACTCCTCTGTCAGCCTATCTGAAGCGGCCAGAGGCGGAGATTCGGCTCACAACAAATCAAGTGTTCCTACACAGGAGAGCGTAAGGAGATGGGTGGGTCGTTAAGTTCTGGTCTCGCGTCTGCATTACCCATAGTGCTATAGTTGTCATGCTAACTGTCTGTCACCTAATGGTGTCTCGGCGAAAACTCACGGTTAACATTAGTTCCTTCTCGGCGCAAAGTTAATACATTGGGGGGGGGGGGGGACAAAAACAAAAAAATAAATAAAATTTAAAAACCAAAACGGTACAAAGGTGAACCGAACTGAAAGTGCCATATTGAAATGGTTTGGTACAACTACATGTACCGTTACACCCCTATTACTTGAGCTGACAAAGTATATACTGCAGTCACTACTTTGTGTTTATATATATATTTATCAAATGTTCACTGATCACATTAAAAGTGTTAGAATTAAAGATCTATTAAAAAACATTTCAACCATAATGAAGACATTCAGGAATTAGCTTTAATGACTCAAAAAAAAAAAACTCATTTCTATTTGCAGGTACATCTAAAACAATTCATTTTCTGAAAAAGTTGTACATATTTTGTCAGCAGTAAAGCTCTTTGTCTAATATCATTACATAAAGATTCAAATCTATTGATCCATTACTTTTTTTGCTTTTGATGTAGAGCAGATGAAAACCTAAAAGAAAATTCCTAGAAAGTAGGAATATCATATCATAACAATACATTTGTAGAAAACTTCATTTCTACACATTAAATACTCACTTGTAACTCCCTCTAATGAAGGTGAGGTGTCGGCCTCTTATCAGAAAAGTTTACACTAACTCCTTTATTACATTGTTTGTAAAGAGAAAGTCTTGTGAGTTCTCATGTGTGTTTTGAGATTAGATATTTGATTAAAACTCTTTTTACATTCTTTACAAGAAAAAGGCTTTTCTCCTGTGTGAGTTCTCATGTGTCTTTTGAGATTAGATATTTGATTAAAACTGTTACTACATTCTTTACAAGAAAAGGGATTTTCTCCTGTGTGAGTTCTCATGTGTGTTTTGAGACCAGAAGCATCACGAAAACTTGTATCACATTCTTTACAAGAAAAAGGCTTTTCTCCTGTGTGAGTTCTCATGTGTACGTTGAGAGCAGATATTTGACTATAACTTTTTTTACATTCTTTACAAGAAAAAGGCTTTTCTCCTGTGTGAGTTCTCATATGTCTTTTGAGATAAGATTGGCGACAAAACCTTTTATCACATTCTTTACAGATATGACATCTTTTGTCAGACCCAGTTTCCATGTAGTCAGACGGGTTAGTAATTATTCTTGAGTTTTTACCAGGCCTGATAGAGGAAAGTCTGTCTTCTTTTGGAGATTGTTTGTATTTCTTATCAAGATTTGTCTTCTTGGGATTTCTTCTAACATCAGAGTCACACTGACCTGCTGACATGTGAGAGCTGTCCACACTTTGGACATGACTTCTGTCCCTCCTCTTCCTCTGATCTCTATTCTGTAGGTCTGTCTCTTCATCTGTAGTTGATGTTGATTCTTCATGTTGGTTTCCTTCTTTATCCTGACTATCAGTTACATTAAAGCTCTGCAGTTCCTCTTTAATCTGTGTAGGTTCTAGTTCCTCCTGTTCCTCTTTAATCTGTGGATGTTCTGGTTCCTCCTGTTCCTCTTTAATCTGTGGAGGTTTTGGTTCCTTCTGTTCCACTCTGAAGTTCCTCTGCTGGTTGCAGAGATCCTCCTCTTCACTCATCCAATGCTGGGGGAGAACTGCAGGGACACAAACACAACGTTTAAACGTTTTCTTTATACCTTTTATAGTTTATACCTTTTATATGTTTCCAGGACTTTTTTTTTCAACAATCAATAAACTCTGCATTGGAGAAAATGTTTGAGGAGTCTGGAGGACCGGAAGAGACTCATTGAAATGAATAAATTTAATATAAAATAATTGAATAAATGCGTCATTCCTTTATTTAAAATTGTCAATAAATAAATAAATTTGAAATAAAAACATAAATGCTTAAATAGTAATTAAAATTTTCATGACATTTTTAATAATTTAATGGTCCAGTGTGGGACAAATTAAAATAAATACAATGCTCAGCATAAATGAATACACTTCACTAAATGTGTCAGAAAACCTTTAACGTCCTTTCAGAATCAACATTTTCTGGGAAATACTAGATTACAAAATACTCCTACAAAGGTGGGCCATTGATTGCCAACAGGATCTGTTAATTTACATACAAAAAATTGATTTTCTAACAAATTAATTCAAACCCATGTTGCATTTCTTAACAAAGAACAGCC
>JAUDJI010000188.1:0-20784 GCA_037389245.1 Oryzias sinensis | reverse complement strand
TTGGAGGACGTAATAATTGATGTTATTTCCGCTTGATCCACAGCAGTGTAGCAGTCTAATGTTACAATGTTACAAAATGTTAAAACAATTGATTGATAGATAAAGTAATTTTAAACGATAAGAAATTTTGTGGACAATGAACTGTATATGGGCACTAAAAGAGAGTAAGGAGTCACAAACCAAGGTATTTGATTTTTTCTGCTGCTGAAATAGGTGACATGTCCAGGTAGGTTAAATTTATTTCACTTGCAGCTACAGGACGTAGTCTTTTTTGAAACAACATAAAATATGATTTTGATTTCAGTAGAAGCTTATTGTATTGTAACCACAATTGAACAGAATTAAAATCATGTTGAATTGAATGCTGAATGTCAACAATGTTAGATTTAGAAGAATAAATGACAGTGTCATCGGCATAGAGTTGAATATTGCTGTAGATGCATTTAGTTGGAAGGTCATTAATGAAAATAGAAAATAAGAGGGGACCAAGTGAGGAACCTTGTGGAACGCCTTTGTCTACGCTTAGAAAGTTGGAATAGCTGCCATTAAAAAGCACACAATGCTGACGATGGTGAAGGTATGAGTTGAACCAAAGGAGTGAGGATCTATCAAGGCCAATTGAATGAAGTTTGTCCAATAACAGATAGTGATCTACCATATCAAAAGCTTTGGTAAGATTGATAAATAAGGCACCAGTTAACATGTTATAATCAAAACCAGAGAAAATATCATTGGTAAATTTTAACAAGGCTGAAGTTGTGGAGAAGTGCTTTCGAAAACCGGATTGGAAAGGAGATAATATATTATTAAGTGTTAGGTATTCCGAAAGTTGATTAAATATGATTTTTTCATATACTTTGACAATACTGTTGATGATTGAGATTGGTCTATAATTGCTCATGTCATTAGAATTTCCTCCTTTGTGAAGAGGTATAACTTTTGCACGTTTCCAAGCCAAGGGGACTTCAGCCGTGGTAAAAGAGAGATTTAAAAGAGCAGCCAAGGGAAAACAAAGCACATTGGAAGAAAGTTTGATAAACTTTGCTTCAATGCCATCTGGACCAGCGCTACTCGTGGAGGAAAGCTCATTTATGACCTGTTCCACATCAGTCGGATTGACCATTCTGAAGGAGAAGGTACTACCACTGGACATGTTAACACAATGAGAAATGGAGTAAGAAGGAGATTGAATAAGAGGTGATATTGTCATGGTCAAACACTATGGAGACCCAGTTGCTGGAACCCGGAAGAAACTCAGGAGACGAGGCAGAGTCAGAAGATTTAATCTGAGGGTGATGCGAGTCGTGGACGAGGAGGAATGTCAGGGACAGCGTAGACAGCCTGTGACGAGGTGGAGCGCCGAGGACGGCGAGCACAGCGGCCGAGTGGTGGGGCCGAGGACAGCGTGGCGAGGTGGAGCGCCGAGGACGGCGAGCACAGCTTGGAGCGAGTGGTGGAGTTGAGAGCGGCGTAGACAGCCTGTGACGAGGAAGAACCAGCGGCACCCGTGGAGGAGCGGACCTGAAGGCGTAGAACAAGGCAAGGTAAGTACGTGGCTAAACTTGGCAAAAACTAGACTTAACTAGAGACCAGGCGTAGGCACCGGAGAGAGTGTAACGGACTGGCGTAGTATGCTGGGATGGATCTCCTTAAGAAGGTCTGCTGGTGATGAGGTGATGAGGTGCAGCTGGTTCCAATGAGGAGCAGGGAGGAGGGAGGCAGCTGACGGCGGACCCGTGACATGATATTAAGGAATGCTGACAGAATGCCTCAGAGATAACAGCCGGATCATTTGTACACACATTGTTAATAAGCATATTAGTTGAAGCAGAATCAGTTTTCCCAAGTAGGTTGTTAATTTGCCTCCAGAATTGTTTTGGATTATTAGCATTGTTAGATAGACTATCTTTATAATAGTTTGATCTAGCATTTCTAGTTCTTGTAGTGCAGATATTTCTAAAACGTTTGTAAGTATCCCGATCAGCAGGATCTTGAGTACGATGGAATTTCTCCCAGGCTTTATCCCTCTGTCTGAACAGACTAATCAGTTCTCCATTTTCCCACGGCATCTGTTTACCTTTTACTCGGATCACAGTTGGTGGTGCATGTTTATCAACTCAGTAGAAAAATCGTCCCAAGCTTCATTTATGAAAGGAATTAAGTTAAGTCTAGCCCAATTAATATTACGCAAATCCTCAATAAAGTTATCAATATTTAATGTTTTTGTTTGCCGAACTTTAACCAGTTTTGGAGGAAGATGAGGAGTTTTAATTTTCCAAATGCAATATATGATACAGTGGTTGTGTCCATCAACTCCAGAAACTCCACTGTGACGTCTCTTCATCACCTCTAATAAATATGCACAGCTGTACATATCTGTGATGTTGGTGCTTTCATCAATAGTGACTGAAAATTCAGTAAATGACTGGATTCCTTCATATGGCTGCCCATGTTTTCTCAGAGATGTTGGATCGGATCGTAATTCTTGACAGACTCATGTTTAAGGTCGACTGCTTTTTGAGAACTAGACTTCTGCAGCCTTCAGTCTTTTTTAACAAGTTCACCATCAGAACATGATTTGGATTTTTGCTCCAACTTGTTTGCAATAAGGTAGCTAGGTGTCACTGCTCCATCACTGACGTCACGGCTGCAGTAAATCCAGATGGTTATTTATCGGTCCAGCTAATAGTTGCTAAATCTTTTTTTTCTTAACTGCAAATGGTGAAAGTTTTCTTTATGGTGAGTCTCATAGTGGTGCTGAATGTTATATTCTTGGAGAGACTTTTGATGACATACCAAGCATGCAGGTTTGCATTCAGCTCCGTGAACAAATGAAATGCTTTCCATTTTCTTGGAAAGCTCAGGACTTCACTTCAACCTTTTCTTTCTTTTTGACAACATTTTGGTCATTAGGGTGTCACTACTGATCATCCTTCAGTGGTGAGGCTCACAGGGAACCAAACTACTGCTGTTAGGTTTCGTTTTTGGCACATGCAGTTATGTTGTTTCACCTGTTAAGTTTTCCCTTTGCTCCCCCTAGTGGCGGAATTGCGCATTTCGGTTATTTCTTTAAAAAAATCGTTACTCGCCACAGGAATGGACTAGAAACTTGCTTTCTTTTTAAATCATCCTTATGCTTTTTACTCTTCATGTGTAGGCCGGACTAAACCACCTGGCGGGCCGGATACAGCGGGTGGGCCGTATGTTTGACACCAGGGTTATGACGGATCCTCCAAAACTATCACTGAACACTAAAGTCGGAGTTATGGCATACAAGCTGCGGATCCACGCGCTGGTCATTTCTTTTTTTTCTTTTCTGATCTCCTCTCTTGTTCCAACCCCCATCAGAAAGTTTTTTCCAGTTCATTGAACACCTGTGAAATGTCTGAACAAAAAATGAATTGAAATCTATATTACCCCTAACTGGTACCAGCCAGTACAGCGCTGTGGTTTCCTTTTCATGATTCCCAGAGACTGCAGACCCTGACATGACAACCAAGAGATTTCAATTAAAAAAGGTGGTTGTTTATTTGAAATGTATAAAAGCTGCACAAGCTTGCATTCTCAGCACATAATGAGTGAATGGAAAAACAATAAAAGTGTACTTAGAAACGCCGTCCAGGACGGATTTACCATCAAAGAGTTGTCCTGGACTTTGCATCTTGTTAAAAGACCTGGGGGGTATTCCAGAAAGCAGGTTATGCTAGCTCTCACGGTAAGTTTGAGGCTAAGGAAGTTGATAACCTCAGCTTTCGGTTCCAGAAATGGAGGTATGTTTCAGGGTAGGTCAAGTTGCCATACAACTCATGCTCTGAACATAACCTGGTCGGGAGCAGGTTTAGTTGAAGGTTAGTTTGGCGTGTCCATTTGAAGATGATTTAGTGGATGAAGAAGCTCAGATAATACTTTTTCCACCGTGAGAGGGTGATAAGATCACATGTGGATGTTGGAAAAGTAATTTTTTTACTTTGATCTAACTTAAGTATTTGTTTCAGTTAAGATAAATCATTTTTTTGTAAGTCGGTTTAAATATTACAAGTAGTATTCAGACAGTTATTTTACTTTTATTCAAATTAATTCAATTAAGTAGGTGTAACTTTGGTGTTGCTGTTAGATCGGCACCACAAAGATTCTGGGATATCATTCCCTTTGCCTGTCTGGACGGATTTGGGTTTAAGTGTGAGTTTTTGACCAAATGTGTTTTGCCCTGCTTCGCCGAATTATTTTGCCGTACTGAGCTTACGTCTCTGCACCATGAGTGAGAGTGAAGGAGAATATAATTAGTTTATATAGCACCCCTACTGATTAACACTGTAATGATAATGACGGTAAATTCTTTAACGAAATTTTGCACTCCGTGCATTTCCCCCCCGTCTTTTTATTGTTATAATAATGAGTATATCTGCCGGCTCAAACATAGACATTTGAGAGTTCAAGAAATATAATTAATTAAGATGGAAAAAAATATTAATTGAATTGGAGTAAAATGACATTTAGTTAGATAAATATGTACATTTGAGTTGTAGAAACAATTATTGAGTTTTATAGACGTTAGAAGTTAGGTTGAATAAATTTAACTCAATTTTTTGTTACCAATAGAAGTAATTCATTTAAGTTAGCAATGAATTACTTCTATTGTATATGTATATGTCACAATGAAAATTGAAATAAGATCAGAAATTCGTGCGTTTACTTTGTCTGCTCTTTTTCTACACGCAAAAACTCTTTCTTTTGATGATGCAGCCGTATTACTTTTTTGATGGACGTATAATCTTCATACGTCGTCATTAAAATCTCAGACTCCGTCTCACTGAAGTATAGCGCTCTCATTTTTTTTCACCACGCGTTTCCACGGTGACTCCAGAAATCGGCGATCCATTGAGAATGTCTTTATGTACCTGCCGTGAACCCCCATTAACCCAGGGTTAACAAGTCGAGCGTAATTACGCCAACTCATATCCGGTCTTTTGGAACCGACATACCCCGAGTAAGCAAGTTCAGGCGGATTTCAGCCAGAGTTCAGGCTTAAAGTCAGGATAGTTTAAACATGCTTCCTGGAATTCCCCCCAGGGGACATGGAGACGCTAAGGCAGGGATGGGACATGTGATAAATAGAACTTAGAGCACACAGAAGTACTAGTACATTCTTTTAGAGAATGCTCCTCAACAAATACATAACCAGAAAATGTATCCTCGTCCCTTTCATTAATTTTCCATGCTGGTCAAAGACATGTCAGAACGCTCAAGTCTCTCGAAAGGGCTTAGGATGAAGTCTGGGTTTACACAATAACCACAAATACACAAAGCCTGCAAAAGATCCCCACAATGGGCAGCCTTGACTTCAAGGTTCAAACAAATAAATAATAAATTCACAAAACATTCTTTGAAAAGAAGGTTGTTGGAGTTCGTCCATTTCTATACGTCACCAGGATTAGATACCAACGACTGAACACACACAACCGCAGAACACTTCCTATACACTGTATAAGGGGAAATACACAGATAAAGACACAAAAGACATTTTCTGGTAACTGTGTTCCTGATGTCATGTTTCATGAGTCGCTGACATTCCATTGATGTCCTTAGATATCACAGGCTTCTTTAGAAGTTATTAGGAATCCTCAAGCGTTTTTCTATGTCCTTAGGTGTTTCCAGGTGTCCTCCCATGTTTCTGATGTCCTTGGATGTTCTCAGCTTTACTTAATCCTTGTGCTATTTTAGATGACCCCCCCCCCTTACTTTGACATGTTCTCCCTACCATGACAAAGGTGGAAAGATTTCACGTAATCCATGGACACCAGTGATGTTAATAAATCCTTGAAGAAAAAAGGTTCAGAGCATTGTCTAGTGGGTCTAGTTGACCCAACTCCCAATGGTAAAGTGCCTAGAATAGCACAAGGATTACATGTTCTCACGTGTCCTCAGGACTTTTTGGGTGTCCTCAGAAAATTTCTGAAGATATAACTTGATTTGCACCCAGCTTAGAAAGGCCTATAACAACAGCAAATACTAAATAGTAACAGTTTATGTATTTACACTTCCAGGGCAGGAAAAAGTATGGCTTTAAAAATAACAAAATTGTTCTTTGCTGTTCTCAGCTTATCATGTTGAAGAGCCTGCTTTCTTCTGCCAAGGCTGTGAGCATGGAGTTCATGTCACCGATGGCCATGTTGCTGATCCCTGCCGGCACTGATGCCAGAGCCACAGAGTTGCGGGGTGTGGTAAGGCGTGAGGACGTCTGGGAGAGGCTGTGTAAAAGTCTAGGACTCAAACTTCCAGAAACCAAGCTGGAGTGGTCCCCATAGTCGAGCATTGCATGCTCTGACCCCCAAATTTCATATGAGGAGGAGTCTGCTGTGCTGCTGGAGACCTGGTTGACTCCTGGCGAAGCTGTGTTCACAGCAGCCATGTGGTTATTCGGTCCCCCAGCAGACATAGAGACCTCAAAGCTGACAGATAGTGGCTCAAAAGTTTGAGTCTGGCCTGTGTAAAAGTTGGCTTGGTTGTGGTCTTCTGATTTGCTGTCGTGGGTTGTGGACATGCTGCGTCTCTTCAGGGTGGCCTCAGAGCTGTCCATGCTTGGACCTGAGGTTGTTCCAGATGACCAAGGAGTTTGGCTTGCTTGTATTGTGCTTAAACTGCAGTTTTGTCTGGTGACAGGCTTGGGTTCTGAGGGTGGTCTTGGTAGAAGCGTTCCACAATTCTGATGCAAGGAAAGGTTGCTGTAATTTTGCCCGTCAGTGGGAGTCCTTGTTCTGTGAATGTGGAAGGCTGGTACAACTACACGGTTGTGGATAGGCTGCATGTTGGTGCTTCCAGATACTGATTTGGCATCCTGAGCTCTTACGTTAATCATTTTGCATTGTCTTAGCTGCTGATGGGGTTTGCGGGAGACTGTCATCAGCCTTTGGTTGTGCTGGTTCTCCAAACTCTGCATTGATGCATTTAGACTGATGGGAACAAGCTGTTGACTGCTGTTGAGGTTGTAATTTAGGTTCCCCCTGCAAAGCCTGGTTGTTGTGTCCATTGTCCCTGAGCTCACCTCATTCCACTGAACTGGCATGTTCTTGTTTGAGTTGTTGCATGATGCTGAGAATGGCTGCTGTGAGACCTCAGTACCCATCTGCAAGTCTTGATTGACCTGACTCATGCCAGAATTGACCATGGCCATTCTATGTGCATAAAATGATGGGAGTGGGGCTGTACCTGGCTGGTCACCCTGACTTTGGCTGCAGGGGTCACAGCTGTGAGCAGAGTTCAGAAATTTGAGGTACTGAACCATGTCATCTGGAAGCACCATGTCTTCGTCTCCACTTGGTTCATCCCCAGTTTTCATCCCATCAGCTGCCTTGTTGTCTATGAACACATGTTCAGAAATGCTGGGGGGTCTAGGGACAAATGGGTTATATTGAAGACTTCCAGCGCATCCCAGCTTCGCCGGCGTGTGATGGCGCTCAGACATTGATAGAGAAATAAGGGTGTTCAAGCTTTTTGAGCGTTGAACCCTTTTAAAAGAAAAACATTCCTGGTTGGGGTGATACATCGGGTCACTCTCACGGCGAGGAAGGTTGTTGGGTACTTCATGGGGCATCATGCTCTGAGTGACATAAGTAGTCCCACTGTGCCGCCTTGGCACTTTTCTGGAGAAAGGCTGATAAAATGTGTGAGCCAAGCCTCCCTGAGAGTCTCTGTAGACTCCCTTGCATGTTCTCAGACTCATTTGATTGGGAAGAGGAGTGGGTGGAGCTCCACCAGTGGCAGCAGCATACTTTGCCTTGAGTTGATAATGCTGAGCTGGGGTCAGACTGAGAAGTCCTGGGAAGCCGTCTCCCATCCCCCCGGAATAACTGGCCTTGCTGGAGCGGCGAGACAGGTCTGTGGAGATGGGGTCGTAGGATTCTGCTGAACTGATGTTGTTGTGGGGGTTGGCACCAAACTGAGAAGCCTCGCTGCAGCGACGGCTGGAGTAGCAGGGCAGTAAGTCAGAGGAGCACCGGCTCATGGTGTAAGAAGAGCTGATGGTGCTGGTGGTGCTGTTGCGCCGCTCATTCATCTGGTTCAGCAGTGTGGCTTCACATGGCGGCAGGTCAACCGCCGGCTGCCCAAAGTACAAACTGCTCAGCGTTTTGGAAGTGTCCATCAGGGAGCCTGGTAGACATGACAAACAGAACACATTAACAAGAAGACTACCGGCTCATGGCATTCCTCCCAGATGAACTTGATCAAACTTACCCACTGCAGAGATGGGGGGCAGCGGTATGCCACTGCATAGGCTCTGTGGAGGCTGTGGGGCCCCATGAACACAGACACACCAATCCCTCACTGTCTTCAGCCTTTCTTTTTTGATATTTTCCAGCTTGATAGTGACTTCTCCACAATGACTCGCAGCTTTGCTCAGCTGAAACCGCAGCCCGACCTGCTGTACTCTTGAAGGAACAGTGGAGTCAGCCATGGGGGCCTCATCCTGACTGCTGAGGTCCCCAAAACTGCCCCCACTGTGGATGGCGATGTCTACCCCACTATGGTTGTTGTTGGCACTGCTAAGAAGGGATGGCTCACTGCTACAGGAGCAGAGTCCGCCAGAGCCGGACTGATACATCTGGTGGAAGACAGAGGGTTTTCAGAACCATAACAGAAACACTAACATTGGTCTGAGCATAGATCATGCGATTAAAGACAGAAACCATGGAAAAACATTTCAATAAAACAAACGCCCACTTTTTGTCAAATGCAACACTTTTAGTAGAATCTTAATTTCATTCAATATAAATTAGCCTGATTTATGTATAAAGAAATGAAGGGAGACTATCTGAGTTCTCCAAGCAGCTATCCAGCTGCCCCCCCACACCAAATCACAGATGCTATTTTTTCAGTACATAGTCTGAGGCTCTGAATACTAATGTGACAACGCCTTTAACGACTGGACAGTTGAACGCGAGAATTGAATAATCCAGTTTTAATATGGCAAAGCAGACAATCATTCAGCCCAGAGGCAGTTCTGAAAAAAGCAGGCGGCTCACCTACGTGGAGTCTGTCCATTAGGGAGGTTAAGGAGGAGACAGAAGCAACAATGCAGGCTTCAGATGTCAACATTTAACTTTACATGAAGATTAGTTTAACAGTAGAAACATTCAACACAATACAACTCACCACTGGGTTCTTGGCCTTGACGGTTCTGGCTTGGAGACGGTCATCCACTCCAGATGTGGTCCTGGCGTCTGTCTGGCCATCAGAGCCTACAGCTCCCTTCCCGGAGTGCGGCTCAGCCTCCCTGATCCCTTTGCCAATCTGCAGCCTTGGAGGGGCGTCGCTGCGCTGTTTCTTGGTAACGTGGGCTTCGGGTCCATGAACTGTTTTCACATGTTTCCTCAAAGAACTGGGGTCAGTGTAGCGCTTCGTGCAGCCTGGAATCTTGCAGATGTACGGTTTCTGTCATGGAGGTTGTGACCAGGGTTAGAGACAGGTGTGGTGAGGGAAAAAAAGGTTGTTACCTATGTTTGATACTGAGAACGTGCGCCAAGGTCAAAAAACATTTGACTGGATCTAGATCTGCCCTGTTCTACTAATTATGGCATAGGACATGGGACAAAAGACTGGACCATCTACATCTGGGCCACCAACCCTGGTTCTCCAGATCCACCACCCTGTAGCCATCTAGTTCCACTTGCCTTTCTCACTCCTGTCAAACAGGTGACCAGGTTTGGTTGATAATCACTTTGTTTGGCAGTTTAAGTACATTCCTTGACATTACACTGTTTTTGATTTTCTTCAACCCTTGGTTTTGGTGTGTAAAGACGTAAGGTTGGCACTCCACGGAGGTCTAAATCATGAGAAAAAAACAATCTTTTTTTTACCATAATGCTTGGTTTCCTCCATCACTATCTTAGAAACGTGGAGTTGCTAGAAGTTGTAAAGCTGTAGGTTTGGTGGGAAGTGTAGCAGTAGGTCTAGCTACATCTTTGAAAATGGAGTGTGAGATTGACAGACGGATAGCTGAAGCAGATGAGTGATGTGGTTGCTGTATCCGTTTGTTGAAGTGAAGATGATCAGCCAATTTGGCAACAGTCTCCATCTACTGGTCAGTCTATATTCGCCTTTCAAGTGTTATTGTAAGGATAAAGGATAAGACAGCATATGCCATAACCCAGAACCCTGACCCTGTAGGGGCAATGGGCTCACCTAGGCCGAACTGGAAGATGGTGGTCAGATAAGCTTAGGCTGTAATCTGGCTCCAGGTGAGCAGAGGATGACGGGTGGAACTCTGCTGTTCATTAACTGCCCCCCTCTGCTCAAAAGGACTCAGATGAGGGATTTCTTACCTCGTTGGAGTGGGTCCGGTTCTGGTGTTTGGCCCTGTCTGAGGCATTAGAGAAGGCCTTGTTGCAGCCTTCGTGCTCACACACATAAGGCTTCTCCCCTGTGTGAGACCTCAGGTGGGTCTTCAGGTTCTCCAGCCGCGAGTAAGCTTTGGAACATCCTCCAAACTGCCAAAACACAGTCAGAGAGAAACTGTCTGGTGAAGTCGTCTCCGTCACACTCATGCTGCAGGTGGAGGCGTGGCTGCTCGTTTCTTTTTGGGGTGCTTGCTCAGAATGAGGCCGGCCTGTGATAGTCTAATCTGCCTTCAGTGTCCCCAATCAGGAAGTAGTTTTGGGTATTAAGGAAACAAAAAAAGGATGACATATAAAGAAAAGAAAAAGATTCTTGATTCAAGGTGAGACTACAGCTCAATAAAAAGATGAGACTAACATATTATACTCAGTATGAAACTAATAAAACTCCTGCTTTTGGCAGATTTTAGCTGGAATGTGTCTTTTAAAGCTTTAATTCGTGACGGCAAACTTCCAAACACCAAACTCTCCCAGCAAATAATGGTGGCAGAGTTTCAAGACTCCTGCTGGTGGGGAGAACCAAGAGTAACTAGTCTCACTCTTCAGGAGTAGGTCAGGCATTCTGCTGCATCTCCTTCATGAAGACTTTGAGATTCTCCAGCTACCATACTGTGTCTAACTTCTGAGGAGGTAGTAGGGAGCTATAGAAGTGGACACCATTTACCAGTCTCTCATCTGGACTGACCTTCAGGCCATGAGGACAGGAACTGAACAGTTGGATGGAGGTATCAGAGTATGTTGTTGGATGGTCTTACTGTGCATTTGTGCGGCTTCTCCCCTGTGTGTCTCCTCATGTGGACCACCAGCATGTACTGGGCCTTGAAGGGCTTCTGCTCCCGAGAGCAGTTTTCCCAACGACACACAAACTCCTTCTTCTCCCCGTGGATGTGGTCATTGTTGATGTGCTGCACACAAATCCGTCAGAACAAACGTGATTCTGGATTGTTGTTCTGTTTGGACAAGTTTTCAGATTGTGGCAGACATGCAAAAAAAAGCCAGGTGGAAGAAGGACAAGCTGCAGGTCTCATTAAGATCCTGAAGACCTGCTGACAACACCGTCAAAGACTAGAAAGAGAATCAGATGTTATGGAGACAAGCGGACATAACCATCAATCCTGGCCATAATGTCTGACTGGAAGTAAAAAGGTTGATGACGACAGAAGAGTCTGACTACAAACTCTGTCTTGTAGAACTACAACTCAGAAAGACTTTCTACTTCCTGTTTGGATTACAAACTTACAACTTTATACCTCACAAGTGTTTCTCCAATGCTACCTTCAGGAAAGTAGAGATTCAACTCCTGCCACCTATATTCACGAATGAACCTTTTTAGTCGCCCGCCTGGTCCAGAGCCTGATCCAGAGTCTGGTCCAGAGTTGTTCCTGGGACTCTATTGAGGATTTTCTGACACCATTAGGCCTGTGCCCTCCAACACCCATGATACCCCCTCCCCCCATAAGATGGTGATGCTATGAGCTCACATGAACCAGCTGGTCCTGGGTGTCGTGCTCCTCGGAACAGCCGTCCCAGTGACAGTGCGTCTCATAAATGGCGTCCGGCTGCTGCTTGCAATCATCCTTGTCTAGATCCGCGCGCAGATCTGAAATACTGCCGCTCTGATCCTGGAGAAGGACACAGACTTGAATGAATGACCTGCTGTCACCGTTGGAGGCTTGGTGTCGCTGAGCCCCCTTCAGTTTTATTCATAACAGGATCAATAGTTCAAACAACCATCCATTGGACTTCTGCTGAGCACAACATTCCGACTTACTGTACCTGGAAGGAAGGTAAGATTGGCAGTGGACCCTCATCTTCGGTCTTAACCTTTGACCTCTTGGTACTCTGTGGGTTAACTGTGCTGCTGACGGTTGAATCTCCGCTTGAGTTCTGAGCGACATAAAAAACCAGGTCAAAGGTCCTGGCTAAGAGAGTTTTGGATCTGCTGATCAAAGAAGCTTGTGTTGTCTTGTCTAAGTAACCCTTGTTCTGTCCTAGGCACTTTAACGTTGGGAGTGGGGTCATCTAGACCCACTAGACAGAGCTCTGAACCTTTTTTCTTCAATGATTTGTGATCTTCACTGGTGTCCATGGATTACATGAAATCTTCCCACCTTTATCCACCTTTGTCATGGTAGGGAGAACACCTCAATGTGAGGGGGGGGGGGGGGTCATCTAAGATAGCACAAGGGTTAAGGCAGCAACCAGACATCAAAGCACTGCCGGACACATACATCCAGCGGTGCTTTCCGAAACTCGAGCAGATCTACAGCTAAACAAGCAAGTGCACTGAGAAACGGATCTTCAAAAGGAAAAAGTATAGAGTAAAAGAGAAATATGAAAAAGATTGATCGACTGACTTTTTTTGGGGCAAACAGGATTCAAGATTCAAGGTTTTATTGCCGTTTGCACATGCGGTACATCAGAATTTTTCTTTGGCATCTCTCATGTCAGGGTAAATAAGAAAGGACAAACAATTTGAAAAATAAATAGAATAAAGTTAAAAGTTAAAATTAGACAACAAAAGTACAAGGTATATCAAAAAATAAACGAGTAAATATGAATATTGCAGTGTCCCCGTCTGTTCAGAAGAATTATTGCACATGTGGAGTTATTGGAGGGTGGGTGTCTGTGTCCCCGTGGGGTGGGTTATGGTCCTTGCCGCCGGGTGCTGGGCCTCGCCAATTTCCATCTGTGGCCGAGCCTGGTCGGGCCATGTCTACAACAACCCTTGTGGGCCAACTTCTCCCTGGGGTGCCCCCTTCCTGGGTGGGGGCTGCTGGCCCCTGTCTTGCACCAACCGCGGGCCTGGTGAATGTCTGTCTGCCTGGAGCGCGGAGCGGGTCTCCCTATGGGGGTCCTTGCTCGTACCTGGAGTTTGGGCGGGGGGATGCCCAGACCCCTTGGGTGGTGATGAGGTGCTAGTCTGGGGCTGTGGGCACCCCTCTCGGGTGGGGCCCTGCGTTGGGCCCTCCTGGCGCTGCGGGGGGGTTGCTTTCCTGGTTGGGCTGGGGCGGGACTCTCTTTACCCCCATGCCTCCCTGCTCTCTGGGGGCCTCGTGGCGGTCCTGCTGGCCCTGGCATGGGTGGCGGATGTGGTCAACCGGGGGGCAGTTGTTCTCTGCCTGCTGCCGCGTGGCGTTGGGGGCTTCTGGCTGCCGCGGCTGTTGGTGTGGGGGTGGCTGGGCACTCTCCCTCCATCTTTTCACATTCCACAATCCATTTTAGAAGAACATAAACACTCAACTGAGAACAGGTGTTAGCTCAGCTTTGCACTAATAGTTGGCGTGATTGAATGAATGAAAGATTTCACACTAGTTGGCTTGAAGGCATAAGTATGCGCATGTGAACAATATCTGTGTACATGTTGACATGTGGACATTTTTGCAGTTAACAGGTGTGTTTATAACATTTGAGTGTGTGTGGACAGGCCCCGCCCCTTTGAGATTTGTATTCTATCTAAACCTTACCGTAATGATAAACATCCAGTAGCTTGTTGCTTTATGCTGCTTCATGGTTTTACCCCCCTCCTATGATCACCCTCCTATCACCCTCTAACATCCCTCTCTCTTCTTCCCTCCTTTCCTTTTCCGTCCGGTCCAACACAAAAGAATTTCAAAAACAGTAAAAAGGAATAAAGTTTGGCCTCAATTACAAAAGGGGTTTATCCAGACATACCTCTGGTTTGTCAGAAGATTCATAACCCCTGTTGTTAAAGTAAAATATGTCCAACACAAGAGGCCCTCAGCTCTTATCTGTCTTCCCAGCTGTTGGACAGGACAAGTTTAAAAAAAGAAAAAGGAAATACGGGAGCCACGCTCTCAAAAAGTTGAGCTGTCAATCAACTGGCAGCATTGGAGAACTGTCCGTGGCCCATACACCGCACGACTCCGAATAGTCTCAGAGAGGAGGAAGCTTTTAGCGGACTGCTAGGTAGGTAGCTGATGGAAATCGAACCACCGTCAGTTCCGTGCATTGCTTGATGAAGTTGAAAGCGAATATTCTGATCTCCTGCTACGCAACACAGTCCAATGGCTGTCCAGGGGTGACGTTTTGTGTCACTTTGTCGTCTGCTTCGAACACGTGAAAACATTCCTGAAAAGCAAAGACCTGAACTACCCGCAACTGGAGGATACTGTGGCTCGACAAGCTGCACGTTTTGGTGGATGTGACTGTGACAAGCCACCTAAAGGAGCTGAATGAAAGTCTGCAGGCGCCACAAATGCTTGAAGCTGTTCTGTCATTTGAGCGCAAGCTGACTGTCATGGGGCATGCAGGTTCCATTTTATTGTTTTTTTGTTCAAATCCTCAAAATAAAAATGACATCAAAAATCGGATTTCTTTATTACATTTCTTTTATGTTAACAAAGTAATGAAAGATAATTAATTGATATTATAATGAAGTTAAACTTGCACAACAGAGCAGTCAAGTGATGCGTCGTTCTCCCAGAATGATAGTAATAGATAGTAATAAAAATACATAATGAGCATAATAATGCTCATTATGTATTTGTAACAACTTCGTCATTTTGATAGTAGGCTATTATAGTTAATATAGATACATATTGCATGTGTTGCCTTCATTATAAGGCTTTAATAGGGCTTTTAATATTTTGCGGCTCCAGACATATTTGTTTTTTGTTTTTTTTGTCCAATTTGGCTCTGTCAACATTTTGGGTTGCCGACCCTTGGTGTAGAGTGAGAAGAGCTTTGGACTGAGGCAGCACCCCTGTGGTGTTCCGGTGCTGACTGTCAGCTCAGCAGAGACCTTTTTTCCCATCTTCACCACCTGTGGTCGGTCAGTGAAAAAGTCAAGAATCCAGTTTCTGGTGGGTGTTGGTATTCCCAGATCTGCGAGTTTTGAAGACAGCTTCAGGGGCCTGATGGTGTTGAAGACAGAGCTGTAGTCCAGGAACAGAATCCGGGCGTACGCGTTCTTGGTGTGTAGATGTTGCAGGGTGGAGAGAAGTGCCAGTGCCACCTTCTGCTGATCTGTTGGGGTGATAGGCAAAATGGTGGGGGTTTACTGACTCGTCGACCAGGGAGTTGATGTGGGACAGAACCAGCTTTTCCAGGCATTTCATTACTGCAGGAGTGAAAGCCATGGGTCTCAGGTCGTTCATGTAGGTCCAGCACTACATGGAGCTTCTTGCCCTTCTTGCTCAAGGCAATACTGAACTGAAGAACCACCTGCTCACTAACAAGGTGTTTATTGGGACGTCAGCCAAAAAACAACTGGATTTCTGCTGTTGCTGAAATGTTGACAAAAGAAATAACAGATGAAGTTGCAAAGGCTAAGTTTGTCTCTGTTATGTTTTATGAGACGACACTAGCGAGGAATGTAGCACAGCTCGCACTGGTCCTGTGTTTTGGACAGACATATTAGACGATGTTACTGGAGGAAAGCGAGTTGATGACATGCTGGTTACATCCTCCGATTTTTGGAGGACAATGAATGTGTGGATAAAGTTGTTGTGCAGTGTTTTGATGGCGCCGCGGTCATGTCTTCTGGTTGAAACAAAGTGAGAGGACCTCTGGCATTATTCATACACTGCTATGCACATCGCCTCCATTTCATACTGACTAGGCCGGCATCACCTTCCTCACGTGATGCAAACACGCTGGCAGTATACTTTCAGAGTGCTCAACACAGTCTTTTAGAAGAGAGATGCTCTGAAGAAGCTCGTTGACCGTATTCTTGAGCATCATGGGGACTTTGATGAGGATACAGTGCACTATGCAGATGGCTTCAGGGCCGTCTGGATAATGTTGAATTTTGTATTTTACTGCATACATTCAGCAGTATTTTGGAATGATATGCTCTTTATAATGCTACAGGACAAAAAGATGCAGACAGTTTTGTCTGGCAAGGGTAAATGAGTTTTGTGGCAATGTTGAGCAACAGAGGGGCCGGTATGGGGAAATCTATGCAGCCTCTGAACGCACCACGGGCGCACCGACCACATGAGCTGGTCCAGCGCGTGATTCTCGCTCTCATTACCGGCAGCTTCACAGCAGGATTCAAGACCACAAACAACTAGTGTCTATCACCCTCCTCTGCCCCACCAGAAAAACGTCCCGCACACTGCCACAAATTCAATTATTGTTCGAATCAATCATTACAGCCCCTAATCAATAGAAGAAAGCCAAACAATTAAAGACCAAAAACCAATGAGCTGTGGACAATTCTGTGACGACATGAGCAGAAAATGTTTTCTTCCTACCTGGTTTGCCTCTGAGTTCAGGTTACTGCGGGAGGACACACTGGAGGCGGCATGAGGGTGGTGGTGGGGAGGAAAGGTTTGGATCAGGGGAGTTGTGTGACCAAAGGTGTTCAGACCTCTTCGGTGGGACAAGAGCTGCTGATAAACCATTGGGTTGATGGGGTGGGGGAAGCTGAAGGTGGGACTGAGTCAGAAAGAAAGAAAAGCCTCCTCAACAATTTAGCAAAAGTTTAGAGAAAAAAATATTACATAAAAATGTATTTGCTAATAAAAAAATTTGAAATTAGTATATTAACAACTAACAGGAAATTATTCAGTACAAAACAAAACAAATAAATAATTTAAGAATCTATTTAGGTACAATTTATCCCATAATGTTGCCACAGAAACACTTTTATAGGGACAGAAGTCTCCTTTTGAACCCCTTTGTTTTTCTCTTTGTATTGTAGGTCTTTTTTGTAATTAAGAACATGTTCTCAATAGCTTACCTTGTTACATAAATGTTAAATAAATAAATAACCACCAAGGCCTGGAGATATTCCTAGCTGAGCTTCACAGAGCCTCCAGCCTCAGCCTGGTTGGCTAAAGTTAAAACCAAGAAGTCAAAAGTAAGATGCAAGCAATACTAGCATTATTATTAGGACTTTATAATCTGACCTAATGAGCTTTAAAGGTGAGAAAACCTCCCATGGTGGCCCCAGCATAAAGACCTGTTCATAACTGTTCTGATGGACAGGAGCCTGCATATGGGCGTAAGCTAGCGTTGACATGGCCAACATAAACATGGTTTCATGATGGGACATGGTGTTTATGGCGGGACATGGTGGTCATGGCAGGACATGGCGTTCTTGGTGGAACATGGAGTTCATGATGGGACATGGTGTTCTTGGTGGGAGATAGTGGGTCAACGTGAGACATGGTGGTCATGGCAGGACATGGCGATGTTGGTGGGACATGGTGTCCATGGTGGGACATGGTATTATTGCAGGACATGGCGTTCTTGGCAGGACATGGTGTTCATGTCGGGACATGGCATTCGCTTCCGGGTCGAGTGAACGCTGGCGCACTTCTGGCTGCTGCTGCTCCCCTGGACCAATTTTTCAGCATTTCTAAGCCTAGGACTGTTTTTTGCCACAAATTGTAGATATCTATCAATACCACCTTTTGTACAACTACCTGTGGACTGTCTCCGGGATCTGTACACGTCTGATTCAGAACAACAACTTGCAGCAGATGCTGGTTCAGTCTCCATCCTCCTCCTGCTAGATCAAAATGTGGTGTTTGACACTATCTTGACACTATCCTTCTGGACAGACTTTCCAATATTGGCATCACCAACCGACCCCTCGGCTGGTTCCATTCATATCTCTCAGGTCGCACCCAGTTCATCTGGTTAAAATCATTTACCTCTCCCATCACACCAATCAACACAGGTGTGCCCCAGGGCTCTGTCCTGGGGCCCCTTCTCTTCATCATCTACCTCCTCCCCCTCTGCAACATTTTTCGGAAATACAACATACATTTTCACTGCTATGCCGACGACACCCAGCTCTACATCTCCTCCAAAACTGGCTCTACTTTTCCACCTTCTTCCCTCTCCAATTGTCTTTCTGAGGTCAAATCCTGGTACACGTCAAATTTCCTTAAATTAAATTGAAATAAGACTGAACTCCTCGTTGTTGGCACTAAATCCACTCTTAGCAAAGTTGATAATTTCTCTCTCTCCTTTGACAATTCCTCCATATTTCCCTCCCCTCAGGTTAAGAGTCTGGGTGTCCTCCTTGACAGCACTCTCTCATTCACTGCCCACATAAATAACATCACCCAATCTGCCTACTTCCATCTGCGTAACATTCGTCGTCTCCGTCCCGCTCTCACTCCTCACTCTACGGTTATTCTAGTCCACAGTCTCGTCACCTCCCGTATGGACTACTGCGACTCCCTTCTATCTGGACTTCCACAAAAAACCATCCGTAAGCTTCAACTGGTTCAAAATTCAGCTGCTGGAATAATAACCCAAACCCCCTCCATTCACCACATTACACCCTTCTAACAGCAGCTTCATTGGTTACCAGTACCTCACCGGATCACCTACAAAATCCTCATCATAACCTTTAAAGCCCTCCACAACCTCGCCCCTCCGTATCTGTCAGAGCTCCTAACAGTTGCTACCCCCACTCGCTCCCTCAGATCCTCTTCCTCCCTTCGACTGGCCATTCCACGAACACGACTAGTTACCATGGGGGGTAGAGCAGCACTGCCCCACAACTCTGGAACTCCCTCCCCTCTGATCTACAAAATATGGACTCACTCACTGAGTTTTCCAAACACCTCAAAACTCACCTTTTCCGTCATGCTTTTAGCTCATAATATTAAAATTGCTGTTTTTAACTGTTAACTTATTTTGTGTTCTGGAATTTTACTGTTGAATGTTTATATTTTTACATACTTTGTACTGTGAGGCGACCTTGATTGCCCAGAAAAGCGCCATATAAATAAAATGTATTATTATTATTATTATTCTTGGTGGGACATAGCGGGTCAACGTGAGACATGGTGTTCATGGCTGAAGATTTTGGCTTGTCTTTTTTGGGACTATCCAATCCAAACATTTTTGATCTGTCTACTCTTAGGTAACATTGAAGACACGACAGACAACCCAGCTCAACTCTGAAGGGTTGGATTGGGGGGGGGGGGTTAAATCCCCCAAATAAAGCTGCAAATTCAGCTTCCTGTAAAGTTTGCCTGAAGTTCATCTAAGCAATCATGTTGGCAGACCTGATTTCCTTACAGATTCAGACAAATGACGTCATGAGGTACCTGATCCCGCCCACAGACAGGTGTCCGTAAGAGCTGCTGGCGGCTGAGCTGGAGCGGGAGTTGTTGATGTAGGCCACTAGAGAGTTGGGCGAGGTTCGGATCATGGTCTGCAGGTCGATGCTGCCGTCAGACAGAGGCGAGACGGACAGAACTCTCTTCCGGTTCAGTCGGGGGGTCAGCCTGGGGCTGGAAAAGCGTGACGCTGGACACAAAAGACAAGGACAGACGGAGTCTTTACGCTGATGCAGGAATCTTTACACACATGTACTCTAAATCCCACTTTGTTGGGGATGAAAAGTTGGGTTGATCTTCTCAGGCCAGGCTGTCCGTGCAGCAACTGCAACTCATTGAAACAACCATGCATTAAATATGGCCGTCAGCACTGCAGCCACGCCCAAAATGTCCTGTCCAGGTGAATTTGGTGATTTTTATTTTCAAACTAGGTTTTTTTGTGGCACAAAAACTGCTTTGCATATTAAGGGATAGTTATTCCACTTTTAGCACCTTTTGATTGCCAGATTTATTGCAAAATGATGTGTTTCCAGGAACAACCAGAAAGTCAGCCTTTGTCCAAAACTACCGCAGCTTTTTAGACACATTGAGAATTCTGTATTTGCATTTATGACTCAATATTTTGCACCCCTGAATAATTTAGTCACTTGTTTTGAATTGAAACCTGAATTAAGCATTTGACCTTTACACTTCTTGAAAATGTCTTTTCTTCGCTGTCTGCTCCTTTTTATTGTTTTAAATGTTTCAAATGTGAGTTTTTTGGTGAAACTTTATTTATACGTTGACTCCTGACTAAGGCGCCCCCACAGGCCGGTGATCTCCTCCTCCTGAATCTGCCAGCGTGGTCATGAACCAACAGTCTAGAGGAGTTAACACTCCACGCCCTGCTTCCTGTCACCGCGTACGGATCCATGTCTCTTTTCCTGGCGGCGGTAGGCATTTTGGCTGAAATGTTTTGTTGGGGAAAATTTCTTCATTTCCATTTTTTTGCTGCTGAACCAGAGGCAGTGAAAGCATCGCTGGCGTTCATGCGGGGGTGTACGGATGGTGGACCCCGTCCTTGACAAACAGCACCCCCGTCAAGCAGCCCTTGGTATGTTTAGGGTTTCATGAAAGCCGTCTTAGTGCTGTGGTGTTCTCCAAGGCTCAACGGAAAAAAGCAGAAAAACAGATTTTTGTTGAAAAATGGACAGGACAAGTTAAAAAAAAAAGAAAAAAATCCAACAGCTGGGCAAACAGATGAGAGCTGAGGGCCTCTTGTGTTGGACAGATTTTACTTTAACAAGAGGGGTTATTAATCTTCAGACAAACCAAAGGTATGTCTGAATAAACCCCTTTTG
>JAUDJI010000187.1:0-20888 GCA_037389245.1 Oryzias sinensis | reverse complement strand
TGAGCAGTTGTAATCACAGATTTGAAGTTGTAACTCTAAATGAACACGTGCAATTGGAAATTTGTCAGTTCACAGCAGAAGATTTTACACACAGATGCAGATTTTTGATGCACAAGTATTCACATTCTGTATTACAAGTTCTCAAATCAAATATACAAGCTCGTCCATTTTGGAACATTAATACCTTCATACAATCCCCCATGTAGCATTTTGTACTCGCATATTAATCTCAAAATGGATCCACCCAGGTGGTGTCTGCATCTAAAATGGCTTAAGAATGAACAATTTGTAGGAAATAAAATGGATGAATATTTTACTATAAACACTACTCAAACTTCAGCCAGTGTAAGATGGGAGGCATTTAAAGCCTTTTTAAGAGGGAATATAATTTCCTTTACTTCATCAAAATCAAGAGAATTGCGCAAAAAAAGAGTGCAATTAGAAGACAGAATAAGAACACCTGAGGACAAATTGTATAAAAATAAAGATCAGCAAACTGAAAAAGAATTAGAAATTTGGAGAGCTGAGTATAATAAGGAATCAACAGACCGTGCAGCCTCAGAAATTTTGTTAAATCAAACTTTCTATGAGCAAGGAGACAAACCTGGAAAGATCTTAGCCGGGCAAATTAAACAATTGGAGGCCCAAAATGACATAACTTCAATAATTAACAAAAATGGCACGACCATAGTGGACACAAAAGAAATAAATACTGAATTTAAAAACTTCTACTGCAATCTTTATAACTCTTTTGCCAATGTAAATCATGAAGCTTAAAATGCTTTTTTTGACAGTTTGCATATAGCTGTTATTCCAGAGGATTTCAAACTGCAGTTAGAAGATAAGATAACTGTAGAGGAAATGAAAAAGGCCATAGAAAATACACGTTCTGGAAGGAGGGCTGGACCTGATGGGTTTATGATAGAGAAAAATCCAAAAGCCAATGTTAGACATGCTTCAAGAATCATTTCATAACGGAGCCCTTCCTAATTCTATGACCAGTGCCCTAGTCACTCTACTACCAAAGCCAGGAAAGCCAAGTGATATATGTGAAAACATGAGACCTATAAGTTTACTAAACTCTGACCTAAAAATACTATGTGAAATGTTGGCTATGCGTCTGCAGAATACTCTCCCTCATGTCGTTCATAGGGATCAGAATGGTTTCGTTTTAGGTCGTCAGGGCTTGCACAATGTTTGCAGAGTGTTAAATATCATCCATGGGCTGAAAGACACTGCGGATCAGGTCCTGCTTTCTTTGGATGCAGAGAAGGCCTTTAATAAGGTCGAATGGCCTTTTCTTTTCAGCGTTTCAGCAAGATTTGGCTTTGGTGAAACATTTCGCAAATGGGTTCAGTTACTTTACACAAATCCAACTGCTGAAATTTTAACAAATAAAAATGTCTCTGCTCCTATTGAAATTAAACGTGGGTGTCGGCAGGGATGCCCTTTGTCCCCTCTGCTGTTCACTCTAGCAATAAAGCCACTTACCATAGCAGTGCGTGCTCATCCAACCATCTGTGGGATTACGATTAATCACGTAGAACATAGATTGTCATTGTACGCAGATGATATTATTTTATATCTCTCCAACTTAAACTCATCTATATACCTGCTCTTCTGGAATTAATTGAAGGGTATATAAATATGAATCGTCCATTTTACTGCTGAACGAGAATAAAAAAGAAAGGCCACCAGCAGTAATAAATCATTTCAACTCAGTCCATTTGTTTACATATTTAGGTATAAATTTTCTCCAAACATAGCTCTAACAGTTCAAAATAGTTATGATTCTATAACAAAGAAATAAATGACAGTATTAATGGATGGATGCAGCTTCCTACATCACTGATCAGTAGAATTAATGTCTACAAAATGAACATTTAGCCAAAACTACTTTGTTTTCCAAAATGTCCCCCTGTCACCTCCTGACGGTTGCCTCAAAACTATAAAACAAATGACTGTGATTTATAAAATATATATATAATAAAAATCTAGGATATGGCTATCACTCCTCCATCTGCCTTACAGTGAAGGAGGACTAAAATGCTCTAATATAATGTGGTATTACTGGGCTGCACAGCTTGGGTCAGTAAGATACTATTTTACAAAAATAATGCCCCACAATGGACAGAAATGGACAATAAAACTGTAATGCCATCTTTACCTCCTTATATATTTTCCAACTTGGAAGCTAACTTGAACAAGAAAACTAATAATCCAATGGTTAAAAACATGATCAATGTTTGGTAAAGTATAAAAAAGTAATGAAGGAACAAAATAAACTATCACAGCTAAGCCCCATTTGGGCAAACCAGCATTTTAAAGCATGCACAGCACATGCAGTGTTCAAACACTGGGCAATAATGGTTTGGAAAAAATTCAAAATCTGTATCCAGTAGGAGCCTCAGACATGATGTCATTCAAAATGCTAAAATCCAAATATTATATTGATAGAAAACATTTTTACAAATGCCTACAATTAAGAAACTATATTGGAACAGAACAAAAATCTTTTTTAAAACCACAAAGGTCTAAACTAGAAGAACTGGTTACCAAAGACAGTAGGAGAGGAGCTATCTCAGAATTGTATAGTTACTTACAAACTCAAAAGAAAATGCAAATATGGAACTTAATGCATGGAGAAAAGACCTAGGAACAGATATATCAGTAGTAGAATGGTAAGTAGCCTCCACAAAGGCACAAAAGAAAACAATAAACTCAAGATTGAGGCTTTTACAGTCCAAGTGGTTGATGGGAGTTTACATTACACCTGTTAAATTAAATAAATTCACTGTCAACATTCCAGATACTTGCTCAAAATGCAATGAGGAAAAAGGCACACTTTTTCACTGTATATGGGTCCACTCAACTCATCATGCCTCCAGACCTTCATAGGAGATCCAGGACAAGTATTCATTGCCAGTTCGTTGCCCCTGATGGATTACCAAACCACGAGTGGACGCCTGAGTTTCCTGACTACCCGAACAGTATTACTTCACGGAAGCTACCTACCACGCCACGAAGCTCCATCGAACCTCCCGCCACGTCACAAGCCATCGCCGAATCTCCAGCTTCGGGTCAAAGCAAAATACCACATCAAGCTCTATGTTCCTAGACTCAAAAATGAAGCATACAACGAAAAGAACACTGTCCCTACTATTAAGTTATGGTACCATCATTTCTGTCCAGCCCTATTTCATTAGTTTGTTTTTTTAAATAATTCTGTTAATCAAAAACTCAAAAGTAATGGCTGATTTTGATTATTTAATTTTCAATACATTTTAATTTATTGTTACTTTTGAATGTTTCCAGTCATTTCAGTGAGAATTGTGGACTTTCTTTCTTTAACTGAGGGGTACCAACTATTTTGTCCACCACTGTATGAAGCCAGGTGTGATGTAATAAAACATTAAATAATAAATCATTCTAAAATTTAGCACGGCTTATGGTTTGATACTTTGATCGTAATCATGAATGTAGGGTTGCAAAGAGTCACATTCCCTACAATTTGTCTCATTGGTGTAACATACGGTTGGTTTTAAACTGAGAATTGTGGCATCCTTAGTTTATACACATACAGTATGAAAAAAAAATACTATTCGTGTATTCAGACTGGTACACTCTGTTGGTCTGGATCGAGTACTAAACCTTATGTTCAAGTGGACTTTTCTGTTCAAAGCCAAAGCTTTTAAACAAAGCCATGTGACCAAAGATCTCTACACTATTTCTTCACTCATTTGCAGGAATTAGAAGTTCGGGGCAAAGCAATAAAAGGCAGGAATTATGGAAGTCCTGCACTTTTAGTTCCTGTAAACTTTATATTTTGCTCAAAAATGTTGAATGTCTGTATCAACGTCAGGCTCAAAACTCGCTTTTTTTGGTCTGGTGGAGGCATGCTGCAGGGCAGTTACTGGCAAGAAGGCAGCTAAGAGGGTACGCTAATAAGTGTTTATGACATAAAGATTGTCGGGACAACCGTGAGAAGCAATGTGGATCACGTTAAAATTTGTTTTAATTAGCCTGCATTCATCCAAACCCATTTCAATTTCCTCATTGTGGTGTTATGGCATTGTTTTTTTAAATAATTCTGTCAAAGAACTACAAGATAGCTTTTAGGATGATGCCACAGCAGGGCCTGTCAGGGGCATGCTGTGTAACGAGACACAAAACAGCATGTAAGAAGTGTTTTCAGCTGTGTTCAAATAAACATCCTTCCAAATAAACAGTTGGACACTTTTTGCTGTTGGATACCACGCCAATCCATGCTTTACATTTGTCCACGGCTCATCTGTTGCTCCATTTCTACTCTGTGTCGGTTGGCTACTGTGGCCATTTTGGTTCAGTTGCTCCGCTCTGGGAACGGATTGTATTCAGACTGAGGAATCCCAGAGCGGACCGAAGCTCATTGGAAATGAACCGAGACCACCTCGAAAGATTGGTAACCAAAAAGCCTCAAAAATGGAAAGTGGAGATTGGGCATCATGCAGGCATCATGATGGCTCAGCAAAAGTCATGTCTTCTGCAACACTTAAGAAAGTTCCCCCTTCTCTTGCTGCTGCGTGATCTCTCTTACCAGTCTGTTCTGTCCACCTCGATCATTGTGTGGGTTCGATCTGCCAACAAACACAACAAAACCAACAATGCAGACTCAGTGCACCAAACTGGCTCCCATCCATCACAACTAGTATGAGCAGAAAGAATTCCTGCAGATCTGTGGCATCCCTTCTAGCAAACACTGCTACAAACACTGCACATGCCAAAACATAGATGCCCACCTGATGAACTGCAGAATTACCTCACCCATACCCTGTATTTTGCTCATAAGAAGATTTTATACTTTTAGTGTCTGCGTATATTTTTACACCTAAACCAGGGGTGTGCAAAACTAAAAGAGCAATTTTGTCCAGTTTCATACAAAACTCAGCGAGAGCAGCAAAGTCCCACTTCACGATTAAGAAAACACTATTTTATCTTTTTGTGGCCGTGAGACCATTTGTTTATAAAACATAGCTTATAAATTGTTGGGTTCAAACAATAATCAAATTATAAGTGTTAAAATTTTCTATAAAACAGTTTTAATTTCCTTTACTTCTCATAGTAACACATACAAGTTCCTTTCCAAATAAGTAAAGTAAGATCCTCTTGCTGCAGCTTATTTAATGAATTTAAAATTCAAGACACTAAAGTCAAACCAACATTTAATGTCATATGCATGAATGCATGGATGGATAGATGAATGGACAGTAGATTAAACTTTTCCTATCATTTTGTTCAGTTTTCTGACATGTTAAAAAATCTAAACATAAATGAAAAAACCTAATTAACTAGAAGACCATTATTTATGTAAATTATTAGCATTTTTTTCAAAGCCAAAGAGCCACAATGGAGGAATAAAAGAGCAGCATGTGGCTCTGGAGCCTTAGGTTCAGACCCCTGATCTAAATGAACATATTTGTACACATATGCATTATATTTTAAATCTTATTATTGATTTCTAAAATACTCTAAGTTCTTTTGCCATTTATTTTATTGTAAATCTTCAGTAGCACAAGCTGCAAACATTTACATTTGAAATGTTACGATGCATACTTGGCCAATAAAGAGCATGCTAAGTCTCAAAAGTCTGTAAAACTTCTGCTGCCACACTGATATGCATGTCCATGCGTAGAGTGATGACTATCTGTTTTAGTTAAATATTGATAGCAAAGCAATTTGCATATCAAAAATATGTTACAAGGAGAGAAATTCCAGCCATGGCAAAATCATTGTGTCGGATGCCGAAGCTCATAACTAATGTGGGAGTTTTTCCTTATCTCTGCTGTTTAACATATAGCAGAACGGTCTCAGCAATCTGCTCAAAACTGATAGGAGCCTGTTCTCTCCGAGTCCAATAGGCATATCATGCCCATATTATACCAGTACAGATGATTCAACACAATCCTGGCATGCAATTATGTTCCAGCTCCTCCATCTTTGATAGCAGTCTTAAAGCCCTTTTTATGGTCGTGGTGGGTTAGTCACAACGGAAATCAAACCAGTGATCTGTCAGGTTAGATTATCACATCTCATGAAAAGATCATAATTTTAAAAACAAAACAAAAAAATAATCTGTCAACAAGCACAAAATGTATGTCCACCTGTTTAAAAAGATCAACAACACAACATGTTTTTAATTGTCAGAGTACCTTAAAAAATGTTTCCGGGCATAAATTGATAGAATTTAGGAATAGTCTTTTAGACAAAGTACTAAGCTCTGGGTTTTTAAGCATTCACTGTTTTCTCAGGAGGACTGTCGCAGTATAGAAAAAAGAAAAAGGAATGTGTTAAAGTCCAAATCTGTGCTGGCAACCCCCCTGACTACCTGGGAGCAGTGTAAAAATGGTTAGGCCCATCACTTGGTGTCTGGTGCTCAAACCCCGCCCATTTCCTGGTGGCTAACCCTCTGTGCTTCCTGGTAAGTGTGGTGGTGCCGTCTCTGAATCTGCTTTAGGTTGTCCTAAACACATTGTGTTCTTTAGCTACAAAAAGAAAAGAGCTCTGGCATCCGGAGCTCCCCTCTACGCCCCAGTGAGCTTAAGGTGTGGATGAGCTTCTCCTCACTGCTCAGGTGATCAGTTTGTTTGGTCTGAGCCTTTTTACATTTTATGAATTGTGTTTTAACCAATTTTGTTTGTATTTAGGGACAGCAGAGGCACACTGCTGCTTTTGTTTGGTTTTTCTGATTTTTGAACGCACAGCAAGTCCGCCTTGGTGGCTGCTGGCTCTGGGACTCGGTGCTCCAGCTCCTGCCAGAGGGCTTCAGGCCGCACACCGAGCCCGGTTCCTCCTTTTCTGCCTCTGCGGCAGCCAACAGAGTGGCATCAAAGCCCTCTTTATCCCAGGGTCATTGGACTGAGGACCTGCTGAGAGGTGTCCCGCCCTTCCCAAGGGCCACTGCTGTGTTGTGCTGGTTTTATCCTGTTTGTATCTGTTTTTAAGGTTTTATCCTGTTTTACCTGTTTTTATTGGGAGTGTTTGTGTGACGGTGGGCATTGATTGTGTTTTTGTGGTTTTCTTTCAAACAATATTGCCGACCCTTGTTTTTATAATTCTTTCCCCCCCTTCTTTTCTTAGGGCCGAGTGCAGGGACGGAGGGTTTCGGGCGACCACAGTGGAGGCTCAATTGGGGCGTGTTCAGATGTAGTTTATATTTTGTTTTTTCTTCTTTTAATTTTTCTACGTGTGTGCATGCCACAGAGTGGGGTGCTTTGTTCTATTTTTGGTTGCCAATCTCCACGTGGGTCGGCCCAGTGCTCCGTTGGTAAGCCTCGGCCCTCGAAGGGTTTCCTCCCCTTTTTCCCTTCCCAGTGTGACTGAGTTCTTTGCTTTTAATACATTTTATGTAAATAAAATTACTTTCAAGTGGTACCACCTCTTGGCCTCTTTTTAACAATAATTTGTGTGCCTGTGTTGCAGCGCTTTGGGTTCCCCGGACCCTGTACCCGGGGTGGCGTTGTTGCTTTTTCTTTTATCTCCTACGACCACTTGCCACATTTTTATTGATTATTTTTGCAACAGTTTTTTCTTGGACTGGATGGTTTAAATTTATTTCTGTTCTATGCGAAGGAATGAGAGATAACCCATTCCCAAAAGAATTCTTAAAAATAGTTTATTTGCATTTAATGTTATAAGAGTTCAAAGAATGTAGACCAAATGGTTGACTTGTGTGTGTTTCACCACAGCATTTCTGGCCCTTTTGCAAAAAGTTTTGAGACCCTGCACTAGAAGCTTGAAGATTTTCAAAGACTGTGCTTGATAAAATGTATCTTTAAATTAAAGTTACTGATGAGGCCTTCTTAAACTCATGAAAGTTTGTGGGTGAAAAATGGGCAAACCTATATGGGAACGCAGATGTCCTACACAACACCACTCTGTGAACCCGTAGAGCAAAAATGGTCATGCACATTTATTTCTACAGGTATGCTGCAGGTGACGGGTCATAGCGAACATCTCGCTGTATGGGCTCACTAAGCGGTCTACAATTTTGATCATTCTGACGGGCCACACCCATGCTCCATGCAGGTTTGCCCATTTTTCACTTGCTGACTGCCAGTTTTTACCAATGGCAGTTGTGACTAATGCCTTCACTACCTCAGCAGAGCTAAACACAAAATCAAAGACTCTACTGTTGGACCGGTTAGCAGGTCCAGCAGAACCAAGATGAGCAGACTGAGCAAAAACAACATGAAATACAGTACATGATGAGACTTTCCTTCTGTGTTCGATGAAAATGATGCTGAAGCCACACTGGCATTAGTTCAAAACATCAATGTTTGTGTTTCAAACATTTAGTTCAATTAATCCATTCACAATTTGACACTGCATTTGATTTAACCAGGAACTGCTAAGATTATGCACTAAAAGCTCCACACACCAGTGTTCCCATCTGAATAACATCAACTTTTGGTATGCTCTGTTAGCCACTGATGAGTTTCTTATAAAATGTCTCATAACTCTTCTAAAGGTCAACAAATCCTAAATTATAATGTAAGCGAATCTGAAATGAAGAACAGTAAGGCTTTTCTTTATCTGGATGCCAATTTCTGTTTTGTTGTGGAAGTTATATTTGGGCTTGTAAGACTGTTCGCTGCTTCTTCGTCTTCAGTTGGATCTGTTTTTATGCACAGAGACAAAAATAGCTTTGACAGTTACAAAAATAAAAACGTGAATGGAACTTGGAAAGCCAAAACTGTAATCTTCTGAGAAAAGGGAATAATTCTCAGCCAGCCTACATGTTTTTGAAGAGAGATTGCTAAACTTGACACACGTAGACACAGAACAGCACCAAGAAAACAGCAAGGCTGTTTCTATAAAGATGATAAATGTCATACCCCCATAAAATGGAGAGTTATTGACTTAAGACTGATTACTAGGGGTGTGTATGGGCAAGAGTCTGGGGATACGATACGTATCCTGATATGATACAAGTCCTGATATTGTACCGGAAATGTTTTCGTTTTTGTTTTTTTTAATATGACTATGAACAAACTACCTGAATTTCAATACGTCTCCCATTGTAATAAAATTGTTAAATTCAGTTTATTTAATGATCACAATGCTAAGCACCGCAACTGTATCTAAAATATAAGTTGCTTTTACCCAAACAAATTCATAGTGTTTTTATTTTAGGAACTTAAAATATAGAAAGGAAACAGTCAACGTTGTCTGATTTCCACAACAAAAAATTTCAGAATAAGAAAAAAAAATGGAATGAATGTGCCTTGACTAATAAAAGTATGATTAAGTCAATAAAGGGCTGTTTATTTTCAATATTGCTTAATTTAGCTTCTCCAGTACTTTTAAATAGTTCAGGAGCCTGAATGGTGCTTCAAAAATAAATGGTGGTGGGGGGGGACACACTGATTCTTTCCAGAAACAATAAAGTGAGGCAACGTGACGGGGTGATGGAGAGCGCATTAATGTGGCAAAGATGCTTTGTTTACATCAGTCTGCTCTGCACCGTTGCAGCCATGCTTTCTCACACGCAGAAGTAAACTAGTAACGGTCATCGCCACGATGTCGGCCTTTTTTCAGAGCGTTGTTCACATCAGTCTGATCAATTGGGTACAAACTAGAATCTATTGCTTGGAGGTTCTGCTGCAGTGCTTCACTCGTTCTTACCTGAGCCTCTGAAAAGCACAGCAATCTGCATTTCTATCTGTTACTGGCAGCAAGATGGCACAGAGTTTTTGGTTTGGTATCCTTTTAGTAAAAACTAAGTAGTTCATGCCTCATAACAACGAAAAAAGCTGCCTGTAGCTGAGGTCTTATGTTGTTTTGTGTGGAGTAGAGCTGCTCAAAGAGGCTCCGTCTACCCCCTCCCACCTTCTAATCATCCTTTAACCCAGGGGTGTCTAAACCTTTTGGAAAGAAGTCCAGATTTGGTGAGGTAAAACTGTGTGAGGACCAACCTCTCTGTCTGGATTCTTGAACTATTTTAATATGATTAAATGCAAATGAACAGATTAATGAGCATTTTTGTTTCATTTGTTCACATGGAACAAAAACACATCGAAATAGATTTAAACTAAAATGACAGTGAAGTTCACATTGAAGACTGTATTAAAATTGAGAAAAATAATCTGTCTGGAAAATAAAAATTAGTCAATATTAAGTTCATATGAAAGTTTATATTTTATTTTCTATCAAATGCTCACTGGAAACTTCTAAATGTAAACTGTTGGAACAGGGAAACTTAACACAGTTATCTTTTTCAGTATAAACCACTGTAGTTTCAAAATACAGCAATTTTAGAATTGATTCACCACAGAAGGCTGAACAAAAAACTTCCCTGCACTAATTTGATAGGAGATATTGAGATCTCGATTACCTCTCAAAGACTGTGGTTCTGATGCACAAGTGAGAGTTAGTCTTGTCCTCACTTGGTTTTTATTAAAGTTCATAACAAAGAATGTCTTCTTTTAGAAGTACTTTGAGCCAAACAAGCTCAGCATTTTCATAGCACCTGTTGAAAGCTGCCTTTATCCAGCTGGCGATAGAAGTTGGAAAAAAAATGTCCAACGCGTCACAGGTTAACGAAAAAAACTCAAACTCTTCTCCTTTTGCCTCCAACTGTCTCTTGTTTATATCGGCTGACATAACTTTAACTCTCCAAACCGTAGTGTTCCGAGCCAGGCAAACATCAGCAAACTCCTGCTTCTTCTAAGGACAAATGTTCTCCACCATTTTCATCACCCAGTTTTAATAAATTCCCCATCAGGAAAAGGTTTGCTGTATTTTGCTGTGTCAGAAACCAATCATAATCAAGCGTTCGTACACACAGTGCTGCAGATTATTGATTTTATGACATGAGCTTGCGGAAAACGTGAACGGCCTGTGGGCAAGACTTTACTTCCTCACCCCCTTTTCTTTTATTTTTTTTTCCTCCTTTCTTACCTGTAACATCCATACTTTACTTTTCACCCTTCTCTTTTCCATTTTCTGTCTGGTCCAATAAGACTTGTGTGTAACTATATTTCATATACATAAAATTCAGCCTCAAATACAAAAGGGGGTTTATACAAACCTCATGTCAGAAGATTTCTTAACCCCTATTGTAATGGTAAAATCTGGCCAAAGGCCTTCAGATCTTACCTGTTTGCTCAGCTGCTGGACAGAACAATTAAAACAAACAAAAAAGAGATAAAGTTAAGCATATATGTATGTATTTACAGTATATGTACTGTATCTATATAAAAAACAGCACTTTTTGGTTTCCATTACATGGGAATAGTGCAGCTCTGTAATCATTTCTTCTGAGTTTGTTGGGTCTAAAAACTTTGGTCCCATGGAGAATAAAAACCAACTCACATCAAGCAGAGTCCAAGAATCCCTAATTTATTTTTTGCGACGATGATATCAAATCCATGCATGACAGCATTTAGCTAAAGCTTAAATTCTCACTGATCATCTTTTGATCCATTTTCATGGCATTTTCAGTGCTTTTAAATATGATTATGCTGTTTATAGCCAAAATCAAGACCCATGTGTGGTTTTCTATGGTATAATTTCTGCAGAGCGGCAGTAGTTCATTAGAAATTCACCTCTGACTCGTGAACACTAAGCAATGGTGCAGAGTAGAGGGCTGCATTGGGATCGGAACCCACCGGGTCCCGCGGGACCCAACCCAAATCTCGCGGGAGCGGGCGGTTATAATTGTGCCGCGGGCGGACAAAAATAAACACCGCGGGATAAGAAAGGAGCAGGCTGCCTAGCTGAAAAATGTCAATTGATGAAGCAGAAAAGAACCTCAAAGGAGGTATTTACAGCACAAAAGCGAAACAAGGAAAGTCTGACATTTGGAGGACTTTCTCAATAGTTTGTGACGAGGAAGGAAAGGAGCTGGACTTGTTGTGACAAATGTAGTAAAATGCTCATCTACAATGGGAACAAATCCGGCACGTCTGGGTTGAGGCGACACACTTGCTCTGTTCTCCCCGGTCAAAGTAAGCTGGTTTTCAAGGAAAAACATCTCCCTACACACATTAAGCAAGAAACTACAGAGAAATGTGTGGAAATGTGCTGCCTAGACATAAGGCCATATGACTTTGTCGCGGGGAAAGGCTTTGTTAATATATCACAACACTTTGTTGATGCCGCTGCTAAATATGGCAAATGTGACGTTAAAGATGTTTTACCTCATCCAACTACTGTATCCAGACATGTCGAGGGGCGTGCCCAAGTTCTGCAGGCGTCAGTGGCAGCGGAGATAAAGCCGATCATTCAAACGTATGGATGTGCCATCACAACCGATAGATGGACGGAGAATTATCATAAAACTTCCTTCATATCCAGCACCATCCATTATACTAATAACAACTTCAACCTCGTTTCCAGGGTGTTATTCGCGGCTCCCTTTGAGAGTGGTGTGTCAAAGACAGGGGAGAATATCAGGAGCCTGCTGTTCCAGAAACTCCCTGAATTTGGAATTGATGCGTCACTTCTATCCGGCCGTGTTGTGTTTGTCACTGACCATGGAGCCAACATAGTTGCTGCCCTGCGCGGATACACCAGGCTGAACTGTAACACGCACATCCTGAACGTCACCCTATCAAGTGCATTTGCGCCAGACGTGTTGGCTGAAAATACTGAGCTGTCCGAACTGTTGACCAGTGCAAAAAAACTGGTGAAATATTTCAAACATTCAGGACTTCAAAACAGCTTAAAAAATCCCTTAAGCAATCCATTGAGACACGATGGAATTCAAATTATGAAATACTGGATTCCATACTGCAACAGCATGAGGAGATCTCCACAATACTGCTAAGAAATAACCAGTATGAAAGAATTGCACAGATCAATGCAAACACGTTAAAAACAGTAGTTGCGTTCCTTAGGTTATTCAAGGAAGCTACGAATGACTCAGAGTCCGACAACTCCACTCCCAGCGCAGCACTTCCACTGCCGTGGTCTGTGAAACTCATTGAACACTGTCAAGCAGCACAATCGAGCCCTTGCTCTCTGGAGTCGCCAAGCTATGTGCCTCGCGTCTGGAAGAACTGATGGGTACCGGTGACACATCTGCATCACCTCTCCACATGATGTACAGAATTGCAACGCTCCTGACTCCTAAAATGATACGGATGCTGCCCCCAGATGAAAAAGATGAAGTGGTTAAAGGTAGGCTATATGTAACCTTATACAGACATAAACTAATGCAATGACAATAGAATAACTGAAAAGCAGTTTAAAAAAAGAAACGCAGATAAAAGACAATGAATAAATAAAAAATCTAATGAGCAATTTTCAAAATACATATTAATTTTTATATTAATCAAATCCAATCCAAAAGTGCAAAGGAAATGATCCAGAAGATGCAGTTTCACCTGGTCCCAGCCACAGCAGAGGATGAGCCACCAGCCAAAAAGCAAAGCACCACAGACCGTTTTGCAGACTGGGAAGACGATGCGTCCGTTGCTTCAGTGCCAAAGCCGATGGAGGATGAAATTGCTGAATATCTCAGCTCCCGGCTCCTGATAACCCAGACCCAGACAGCGTGCTTCAATGGTGGAAGTTCAACAAAGAGCGCTTCCCGGCGCTCTCAAAGCTGGCACGTTTCATCTTTACTATCCCCGCATCCAGTACGCCTTCAGAGCGGGCCTTTAGTGTCTGTGGGCGCATCTTGGAAGAGAGACGCACGGGTTTGGGACCGCAGTCGATCAGCAACATTCTCTTCCTCCACAGCAATATTGCAAAGTAATTCATTTATTAAATTCATTAGTTAAAGTTGTTTATTTTATGTTATTTTTCAGTGTTGTTTTTTGAGCACAGCCCCTCGTTGCCAACAGGTGTGATGAAACGAAACAAACAACCCAAAAACCTCCCTTCATTAGTTTGGGCTTTGTCTGTGGAGCTTAAAGTCCTGTTCAACCATTACAATGTCTTTTTCCTCCATAAATTCAAATGACTTTGACCTGCATTTTTACCAGCTAGTTCAGCGCGCTTCAGTCCGTCTGTCTGCGCGCGGACACACGCACACACGTGAGGATTATTTTAAAGATGGTCACATTTTACAGCAAAAGCAGAATCCCATCCCTCTGAGCTGTCACAACTCAAAAGTCATCAAGTCTACGCGTCAGTGAGCTGCTGCTGAATGGAGAGAAATAAAAAAATGTGTAAAGAGCAACAATAAAGAAGTGTTTTCTTCTCTTCACCGTCTCGGAGCAAAGCTGCAGGCTGACGTTCAAACTCTCCGTGAATCCAAACCGAAGGCAGAACCTCCTCCAAAACCATCAGAACCAGAAAAGCTGAACATCACTATCAGAACCTCCCTGAGCCGAGGAGCACCCACTTTCCCTAGAAACATCTGGGAACGTGTGACCGTCAGTGAACAACTGGATTAGTAAAAGTAGATTTAATAATTAAGTTGCACATTAAACAAAAGAAGAATTCATGAAAAGATGAGGCTGGAGGACAACACAGATCTCTGTGATAATATCAATACAAATACGTGTTTTTTTTTCCTGCGGGACGGGAGACGACAAAATCAATGCATCTCTATTAGTGTGCGGGACTAAATTCTCAGAGTTTTGCGGGTGCGGGCAGGAGTGGACATACATGTTGCGGGAGCGGGCGGGATTGGTCAGAAATTCGGCGGGTGCGGGCGGGATGAAGAAAATAGTCCCGCGCAGGGCTGTAGTGCAGAGCAAACCCTGCATCCCTTCCCCTCCCTGTTGCAGACAGCTCTCCATTTAAGCACAGCAGGGATCTTGTGGCTTACCCAGCGCATTTTCAAACAGCATTTTTAAACAGCATTTTTTCGTCTGCTCTTGATTCATAACAATTTGAATAAAGAAGCACTCAATACTGCAATTTAATGCTTACTTTTCTTTACACATGTCCTCCATCATTAGAAAAATACCCCAAAAAAAGCATATTAAAAACACCAAAAACACCATTTTCATCAGAAAGGGTTTCTAAAGAACAGGACTTTATTTAAAGTGCCTTGCTCAAAAACATACTGTCTGCCCAACCTGGGATTTCACCTCGTGACTAGTACAAGAGGTTGTTGCATCCAAACGTCACTGGTTGATCAGTGAAGGAATGGCTACCAAACACTTTTTATGATATTACAAAATACAAAAATGTATATTAATTTTCAGGGTTTTTTTTACATAAAAGGAACCTTTTATTTTTCCCTCCCTGAAATGTCTACTTGAAGCTTTGAAATCATTTGTCTGCGTGAAAACCTTTCATGTGGAGAAGAATAAAGAGGAACTTCTCTGACTCATAACGGGAGCAACAGTTGTGTGAACATGTGAGTGCTTGCGTTTGTGTTTGGGGGAGGTGATGTTCGAATGACTTTCGTGTCATTTCAGTTGTTCTTGAAATGTCACAGAATTTCAAGGAAAACAGCCGCTAGGAGGAGCAGAAAAGTTTACGTTCCACCAGGATTAACGCAGTGAATTTGTCTTAAAGGGCAACTTCTGGACATCGGAATCATTCTAATATTTTTACCCTTTTGCAAAACAAAAGATTCTGCAAAACTATTCATGCTTTTAATAAAATAAGGGGGATACACAAAATCAGTCAAATGCTACGAATGTTTGACACGTCAAACGTTACAAACATTTGACGTGGGGGCCAATGGGCACCACCTTTATGGATGCATCTGTTTAAAACTTGAATAACTTGAACCAAGGACAAATATCAATTTAAAAAAAAAAGGATTTTCAAGAACATATTCCTAAAAGAATGGTTACTCTGACTGAGTCATAACATTTTATTTCTCTATAGAAGTTTATGGGATTTTGACTTTTTGGCCCAAAGTGTGCCGAGAAAATATCACCCACACTATTATACCTCCAGCCTGAACCATTGATACAAGGCCGGATGGATCCATGCTTTCATGATGTTGACTTGAAATTCTGATCCTATCATCCAAATGTAGCAGAAATGGAGACCAGTTTTTCCTTTCTTCTTTGTCTAATGTTGGTGAGCTTGCAGTGAATTATGGCCTCAGTTTCCTGTTTTAGAAATACTAAGATCAGACCATCTGGCATCAGCAACTATGCCAAGTTCAAAGACCCTTAAATCTGTGTTTCTCAACCCTGGTACCCGGGGAACATGGTCCTGCATGTTTTCCATGTTGCCCCGCTTATGCGCACCTGATTCAGCTCATCATCAGGCTCTACAGAAGCCTGACAATGACAGTCATCAACGGAAGAAGTGTTTGAGCTGGGTTGAATTGTGTGTGACAGTGTGACCCAAGGACCAGGGTGGGGAAACACTGCCTTAAATCCCCTTTCTTCCCCATTCTGATGCTCGGTTTTGGACTGCAGCAGATTGTCTTGACCATATCTACATGCCTGAGTAAAGTTGCCATCATGTGATTGCCTGATTGGACAGGTGTGCCTAATAAAGTGGCCAATGAGTATAGAAATCAAAATGTTCTTTAGAAAAGCTAAAAAACATCAGATGGCTTTTGAGATTTCTGACATAAACAAGAAATCTAACCATCGTGAAGTTTTACAGACAGTTAAATTAGAAAGAACATTTTTTTCCATGGTCCATGATGTTTGCAGTTGACATTGTAATATGTAGTGAGAGTAAGGAGCAGATGGAGGAGCATCTAGAGATGAGGAGGTTTGTTCTGGAAAAGAGAAGAATGAAGGTCCGCTGCACAAAGACAGAGCATCTGTATGTAAATGAGAAGAACTGAAGTGGAGCGGACAGGGAGCAGAGATAAAGAAGGTGGAGGACTTTATCCAATTTTTACCATACATGGACATACCATAACACTTCAACTGTTAGTGTCACGTAAAAAAACGCAAGACCTCAAGGGCCGGTGTCCAACTTGTTTTCCAACCAACCTGCCATTAAAGGTCCTTATTAGGTAAAGACAGCTGGTCCATTTCTGGAAAACCAGCAGGATACTGGCCCTTCAGGCCTGGAGTCTGACACCCCCGCGAACAACTACATCAACTGATTCTGACACAAAGAAAAGTGGCTTTAGACCAATATGTGAAACCTTTATTGCATGTCAGTACAAAACTGCTTTTCTTTACTTCAAAATCTGTAGGAATTACCTTCATTTCGTACCAATAAACCAATGAAGGTAAACAATGGTCCAGTGTTAAAGGGTTAGGTACTTAAGGTAGAAGAGGCTTTTTCATTTCATTACTCAGGAATATATAAATGGATGATTTTATTTATTATTACTTGACTGATTTGTTATTTAATAATTGTTTATTAAACCTAAAAGGTATCTTTAGTCTATACAATTTATGTTCATTCATACTATTATCTATTTCATAACATTCATTTCTTGAATTAGCTTTTCTTTCCAAAGGATCAGAACTGGATTTTTCTTTCTTGACTTATTAAACTAAAAAAAAAGAACTTTTTTACAGAAAGATTGGTTACAGTGGAAACAGGTGTTTCCTTGAGATTAACATCCAATAGCGTATACCACACATCATCTTTACTCAGTGTTGTCATGACTTCCTTATCAAAAATGTTTGAAAACATTTAAATTCCTTTTAAGTAATGCACTAGCAATACAGATTGTTATATGACAGAAAGGAAAATAACCCAGCCTGTGGCTCTTTTAATGGGATATTAGTCCACAGCACCAACATGGTATTAACTGTAGTTAGCAGAGTTTTTCTGACCCAAACTGGACACAAGATTAAATGTTTAATGTCAGTGGTCATTACATGCAAGTCCATCTCCTAGCAACAGTAGTGATGGTTTTGCTCCTCTGAAAACTTTTTTCCAAGAACAGCTGCTTTAAGCTTCCCTTTTTCTATTAACTTTCAGCAATGAATTACAAAACACACATTTTAAATCTTAAAAGTGGAGTTGGTTTTAAGACACTTCCCCAATACTCAGGTGGCTCTCATTAAAAACAATTTCAATTAGATATTATAATTGAGTTGGAACCTGTGCTTTCAGGTCACTGTTCCACCTTGCCTTTTACACAATCAGAAATGCATGACTTGCCATAGTCAGATAAACAATGCCCAAGCCTCAGTTTAATTAAATCACTGTGCTGGATCTCTATAGCAAACCTGGAAAATGAGGAAGCAAGATAAAGTTGTCTGCGGGGCTGCATGCAGGGCTTTCACACCTAAAGACTCATATCGGCAGATGTTGACAGCTTGTTTTCTCTTCAGGTTTATTTGCAGCCAGTGACGTGTGCTCAGACAACAGAACATAGAGGGTAAAGACAATTCATATCACCTTTTCACAGAGTTTCCCAGCATTTGGAATGGCTAAAAGTTGGACACCTTTGTGCTTTTTGCCTTTCCAGTGTGTTTATCAGGCGTTGTCTTGGAGAAAAACTTCAAATCAATGAAGCAATTAGTACATCCCAGCCCTTAACACTCCAAGAATAAACCAAGATTTATTGGTTGTGACAGCTGCTGGATTTAGGCAGAGAGCTCATCTACATGGTTAGCTGGATTCCCATCTGAAAGGTTGGGTTATTTAGTTCATTTAGTCATCTTCTAGACTTGCTTGTTCCTCACAGGGATGATGGAGCCTATCCTAGGTAGGGTAGATTATCATACACAGCAACACTTAATGGACAATTTAGTCACCATATCTGGGAGTGCCCATAGAAAAGCCACACATGCACATGGAGAGCATGCAAGCTGTACACAAAAAGGACCCAGCCTGAATTTCAACCACGACATTCTTGTTGTAGGTGAGAGTGCTAAATACTACAGTACACCAGAGTGCAGCCTCAAACCACAAAGTGGCCTGACCCTTTCCACAGGCTGAGTAAAACTCACCAGCTCTGGGATTCTGTTGGCAAAGCACTCTAAATCTGCCCGCTTCACTCAAAGTCAGAAACATTTATACTCCACTCAGGGAGTATAAATGTTTTATCTTTTATCAGTCTTGCATTAAATGCACGCCTGCTCTATTAAATACATTCATCATGCAAAAATCATAACTAAGCAAAACAATTGAGGAATGAGTGGTGTTTGTAAAAATATCCCTATTGCAATTTTTGCTGTATTTAAAAAAATAAACCAGTTAACTGAGTAGCTTAAAGCTGTTTCAAACACTAAACTTCCAAAAAAGATTTACTGGTATTGATTGGTGACTGTTTGGCTAATCTTGAAATATCCTCGCTGTGATCATATTGTCCCCACAGGGTGAGATCTTGCAATCTCTAATCAGCATCTTGATATGGCACACCTGCAAGGTGGGATGGATATATATATACATACACTGACCAAAAATATGAACGCAACACTTTGGTTATTGCTCCCATTTTTTATGGTATGAACTCAAAGATGTGAAACATTTTCCACACACACAAAATAACCCGTTCTCTGAAATATTGTTCACAAATCTGTCTAAATCTGTGATAGTGAGCACTTCTCCTTTGCCAAGACAATCCATCCCACCTCACAGGTGTGCCATATCAAGATGCTGATAAGACAGCATGATTATTGCACAGGTGTGCCTTAGACTGGCCAGAAGAAAAGGCCACTCTGAAATCTTCAGTTTAGGGGACTCAGACAACCAGTCAGTATCTGGTGTGACCACCATTTGCCTCATGAAGTGCGACACATCTCCTTCGCATAGAGTTGATCAGGTTGTCTATTGTGGCCTGTGGAATGTTGGTCCACTCTTCTTCAATGGCTGTGCGAAGTTGCTGGATATTGGCAGGAACTGGAACACGCTGTCGTATACGCCGATCCAGAGCATCCCAAACATGCTCAATGGGTGACATGTCCGGTGAGGATGCTGGCCATGCAAGAACTGGGATGTTTTCAGCTTCCAAGAATCGTGTCCAGATCCTTGCAACATGGGGCCGTGCATTATCATGCTGCAACATGAGGTGATGTTGTTGGATGTACGGCACAACAATGGGCCCCAGGATCTCGTCACGGTACCTCTGTGCATTCAAAATGCCATCAATGAAATGCACCTGTGTTCGTCGCCCATAACATACGCCTGCCCATACCATAACACCACCACCCCGGGCTACTCGATCCACAACATTGACATCAGAAAACCGCTCACCCACACGACGCCACACACGCTGTCTGCCATCAGCCCTGAACAGTGTAAACCGGGATTCATCCGTGAAGACGCCATCGCATGTCAGCATTTGCCCACTCAAGTCGGTTACGACGACGAACTGGAGTGAAGTCGAGACCTTGATGAGGACAACAAGCATGCAGATGAGCTTCCCTGAGACGGTTTCTGACAGTTTGTGCAGAAATTCTGTGGTTATGCAAACCGATTGTTTCTGCTGTCCGAGTGGCTGGTCTCTGACGATCTTGGAGGTGGAAATGCTGGATGTGGAGGTCTTGGGCTGGTGTTGTTACACGTGGTCTGCGGTTGTGAGGCCGGTTGGATGTGCTGCCAAATTCTCGGAAACGCCTTTGGAGACGGCTTATGGCGGACAAATGGACATTCAATTCCCCAGCAACAGCTCTGGTGGATATTCCTGCTATCAGCATGCCAATTGCACGCTCCCTCAAAACTTGCAGTATCTGTGGCATTGTGCTGTGTGATACAACTGAAGATTTCAGAGTGGCCTTTTCTTGTGGCCAGTCTAAGGCACACCTGTGCAATAATCATGCTGTCTGATCAGCATCTTGATATGGCACACCTGTGGGGTGGGATGGATTGTCTTGGCAAAGGAGAAGTGCTCACTATCACAGATTTAGACAGATTTGTGAACAATGTTTCAGAGAACTGGTTATTTTGTGTATGTGGAAAATGTTAAATGCTTCACATCTTTGAGTTCATACCATAAGAAATGGGAGCAATAACAACAGTGTTGCGTTTATACTTTTGGTCATTGTGTGTATGTATATATATATATATATATATATATATATATATATATTTATATATATATAAACACACAAATACAC
>JAUDJI010000186.1:0-20892 GCA_037389245.1 Oryzias sinensis | reverse complement strand
GATTAATAACCCCTCTTGTTAAAGTAAAATATGTCCAACACAAGAGGCCCTCAGCTCTCATCTGTCTGCCCAGCTGTTGGACAGGACAAGTAAAAAAATAAATAAATAAATAAAAACGATGGAGAGACGAGAAAAGTAAATAATGCTAATGGTCTGGTGGCTGAAAAATGTTTAACTCACGTTATCGTATTGGTTAATTGTTTTGCTAACAAACACACATATTTAGTGCATTCTGCATTTTCCGGTTTATGTCATTAAAAAAACTGCTGTTTATTATAGCAGGTCAGGTAGTCTGACTTTCTCAACAATGAATGTGTCTTAAAATCTTGCATTGGCACAAAATATGGAGACTCAAAACTGCCAAATACGTAGGAAATAAATTTTCTCATTTATAAATGATAAACAAAATAAATGTACTAATTTTAAAATCATGAATGTACAAAATAATAGATAAAGACATGTATAAATGCTTATATTTCCATTTATACTCAAATTATTGTTCACATTTATTATTTATAAATGGCTAAATTTTTTCTTATTTGTATTTTGCAGTTTTGGTTTTACATAATGATGATGTTTTGCACAGTTCCGTCTCAGCTGACAGTTTCTTCTGCTCTCCAAAAGTATTGGAGGTGGTGCAGCGTCCACATCCCAAGATGTTCCTGACTTCACTGAAGATGCAATCTCAGGTCATTTTAATAGCATGTAAAGTAATTTAAAAAACCGTGTCTGCATAACCCCTTATGTTCATAAACAGCAGCTGAAGACAATGGAGTACCAAGTTGTTCATATTTAAATGAATAAATATCACCTCATGCAAATATACAATCAAACAATAAATCTCTCATAAATATATAAAAAGATCATGAAATTGTGAAAAACCTGCACAAAGATTTTGAATGAGCCACTAAACTATTAGTAGTATTCTGCTTTAGGTCTTTTATTAGTTTTATCATTGATTATTTTATAATAATAATTCTTGTTTTTTAGCTGCAGAAGAAACTGATGTCACCACATCTACTGTTGAAAGGGAAACATTTGACTGTTTTACTTTTCACTGTTTGCTTGTATTGACGTTATGTATCTTATGTTCCAGAGGCTCCAAGAGAGGCGAGTAAGAAAGAGGACCAGACTGGATCCAAAATTCCACCTACCGGTACCTCAAATCCAGTTGGTCCAGATGAATGGCCAACCACACTCTCTGATCCAGTAAGAATGGATTTGGTGCAAAGAGGTCCTTTTCAGACGGATAAAGACTTAGACTTTCCAAAATCCCCCTCATTGAGCTGTTGTTTTCTTTATGTTGGATTGTTTGCTCCCACTCCTACACCTGGCTGTGGTTCCTGTCTCCAGCTTGACTCGCGCCTTTGACTGTCCCCACAACCACGACTGGATGAAGCTCGTCTGTTGGACTTTAAATATGTAGTTATAGATTTAGATAAGTGAATTCTTCTCTAAGAGTTCTGGTACATCTCCTGTCCGTCCTGGGGGAGGATCCCTCCATCATGTGGACACCCCTGAGGTTTCTTCGTTTTTTCCGGAATCCGTTTTTTTTGGGAGTTTTTCCTCACAGAGAAGGGGGGTCTAAGGGCAGGGATGCCAGTATAGCTTAGTCAGTTTGTTAGTTCATTTTAGTATTTTCCTATTGAACTCTTTGTATTCATGATCCTTTTGAGTTCATGTTTTACTTTGAAGCCCATCGAGACGACTGTTGTGATTTTGGGCTATACAAATAAAATTGAATTGAATTGAATTTGATCGTTATCTGATTTGGTATTAAGTTGCTGTTTTTAATAAGTTGGAGTTTTGTGAATGTCATTTGTTGAGTGCCTAATGTTACATTAAAAAATATATATCTATATAGCTATATACATTTGTCATTCATATTTATTTCTTTGCATTTAAAATTGGTTTGGCACCACTAAATGTACATCCAACATGCAGGCAATTTACTGTATTCAATTCTTAGGCAGCAACAATAATTCACAAATGTATTAATAGAGAGATCTCATTTATATTATGACAACAGTTGTGTTTTGTTGGCGCTGCTGATGAGTTGGAGGGCCCACAAATTAAATTTCGCTTAGGGCCCCCAGAAGACCAGGGCCGGCCCTGATGAGCAGACATGAAAATAGCAGCTAGCAAGGTACACAACACAAGCACACACCATACAATACAAAAATGAATCACTTGGAGGGAGAACTAGGAAAAAAGTGTATTTTCTGTCAGAGCAGAAGATCCAGAAACAGAAGATTTGGAGAAGAATCAGACACTTTAGCAGACGCTTTTCAGCTGTGCAGAATCCAAAAAGGAAGCTGCTGTGAAAGTTTGATGGTTGCAGAGGAGATGGAGGTGCTTGATGTCTGATGTCCACACAGAAAGCAGATGCTGGCAAAGAGAAACTGCAGAAATACGGTTCTGGTGGAGTTTGTGAAATGACGGCTGGTTTAAAAACAGTGTAGAGTAAAAGAAGTAAAGACTTTACTGCAGAGTCTGTTACTCTGTTAAAAAAGGAGCCTCAGACTCTCAGTAAGTCCATCATCTGTACTCATCATATTGGCGTGAACACAACTGAAACATGGATTCTGACCTCAGAGTCTGCAGTCTGCAGTCTGGACTCTTCAGAAAACCACACAGAGGATGAACTCCAGAATCCTGCAGGTTCTTATTGTCACTCAGGTCCAGTTCTGTCAGATAGGTTGGGTTTTTCTTCAGAGCTGAGACCAGAGCTTCACTGCTGCTCTTTGACAAACTGCAGTTCCTCAATCTGCAATCAGACAGAAAAGTGTGTTCAGGAACAGTGATGCAGCTGGAGGTCCAGGAACTTGGTCCATTCAGTCAGGTGGGACCCGCCCTGATGAGACACTGACAGATTACATTTTCAGGAGAAACTTTGGGATGAAAAATGGGAGAGGAGGGGGGGTCTGTTTGGCAATTTCTATTGGATTTTGACCCAAAAACATGAAATTGAATGAAAATGTGATGGATTTGAAATGACCTTTAAATGAAATGGAACTGGCAATTGTAAAATGAATTTTCATCTGAACCAAAAACCACAACAGTTTAAAATCTAATAGATTTTAATTTGATTTAAAGCTTTGATTTCAAATATGACGGATTAAATTGTATTTCTTCATCTTGAATCCCAAATTGTAAAATGCATTTTCAGATGACATCATCACATTGTAAAGTGAATTGTTTGAGAATTTATGATCACTTTGAATTATGGGTAAAAAAAAATTTTCAATAGGAAAATCTCGTTGTAATGGATCCAACAAAAAACAAATGAACAAAGAAAATTTGTACCCCCTGCAGATATTTTACAGAGGATGAAGATTCATGAAAAAAAAGTTGCTGATTCATGAAAACCTGGAAAAGAGACATTGAAGAAATTTCCAACAGTAAATCTAAATGAACAGAACCCTGTTCAGAACCTTTAGAACAGGAAATCCTCCTCTGTGTTCCAGAGAAATACACAATGAGTCAGCCTGTCCACCTCTCAGAATGAGCAGACATGAAAATAGCAGCTAGCAAGGAACACAAGAACACACGATACAAAAATGAATCACTTGGAGGCAGAACTAGGAAAAAAGTGTATTTTCTGTCAGAGCAGAAGATCCAGAAAGCAGAAGAGTTGAAGAAGAATCAGACACTTTAGCTGACGCTTTTCAGCTGAGCAGAATCCTAAAGTGAAGCTGCTGTGAAAGTTTGATGGTGGCAGCGGGCATCACCGCTTCAGCCAGACCATTCACATCTAGACGTTCTGAAGGGCTTTATTATTTTTGACCAGGATTTATCATTAAAGGCTCACATATCTCAGGCGTGTAGAACTGCCTTTTTTCACCTGCGGAACATTGCTAAGATCAGAAATCTACTTTCTAAGAGTGATGCTGAAAAACTCATCCATGCATTTGTTACGTGGAGGCTGGATTACTGTAACTCCTTGTTAGCAGCGTGTCCTAAGAGTTCCTTAAGAAGTCTCCAGCTTGTTCAGAACGCAGCTGCTAGTTTGTTAGCTGGAACTAGCAGAAGAGATCACATCACTCCTGTGTTAGTTTCACTTCACTGGATCCAGTTGATTCCAGAATCAAGTTCAAGATCCTCCTGTTAACCTATAAGGCCTTACATAGAATGGCCCCGCCCTATATTAAGGACCTCATAGTCCCTTACCATCCAATCAGAACACTTCACTCCCAAAATGCAGGACTGCTTGTGGTTCCTAGAATTAGTCAAAGTACGGCTGGAGGTAGAGCGTTTAGCCACCAAGCCCCTGTCTTATGGAATAAACTCCCAGCTCATGGAAGAGAGGCCGACTCAGTTTCTACATTCAAAGTTAGACTGAAAACATTCCTCTTTGGACAGGCTTATTGTCAGACTAGTTAGTATTCAGAGATTATTTAACTTATTGCTCCCCCTACCTCACCTACTGTAATGAAGTTTGGGGGAAACTAAGTGTCTGAAGGAGCGACACCGCAGGTCGTTTCTACCTGCTGCCGTTAGACTGTACAACCTTAACTGCTCCAAGTTAACCACGTTAACCCAAATTATCGGCTCTGTCATATTTCTTTTATCCTGTGCAATAACTGATATATGGTCATCCTGTGCAATTTCTTTTTTTTTTTTGGGAAATGTATGTGTATATTGTGTATATATGTGAGTATATAGACTCCATAGTTTGTTTCTTTTATATATTGCCCTCTCTCTGCCCTGTACTGCTGCCGCAAAAAGGAAATTTCCCCATCGTGGGATGAATAAAGGAATATCTTATCTTATCTTAAAACGTACAAAAGAAGAAATATTATGAGTTGTGCACAGCCGATATACATGGATACCTCTGTTAAAAAAAATTAAAAAGTAGCCAGAGAGTCTCAGTAAGTCAGTCATCTGTACTCATCATATTGATGTGAACACAACTGGAACATGGAGTCTGACCTCAGAGTCTGCAGTCTGCAGTCTGGACTCTCCAGAAAACCACACAGATGAAGAACTCCTGGATCCTGCAGGTCATTATCACTCAGGTCCAGTTCTATCAGATTGGATGGGTTTTTCTTCAGAGCTGATCCCAGATCTTCACAGCTGTTCTTTGAAAAACTGCAGTCCTTTAACCTGCAATCAGACAGAAAAGTGTGTTCAGGAGCAGTGATGCATCTGGAGGTCCAGGAACTTGGTACATTCTTGGTACATGGGGTGGCAGTGTCAGATTGCAGGTTTGATTCCCCCCTTGAACACCCATGTGTCGCAGTGTCCTTGACCAAGACACTAAATCCCACCTTGCCTCTGGTGGGAGATTGGCACCAGTGTTTAGCAGTGGTGCTGCCACCACTGTTTGAATGTGTGAATGGGGCTGTGACTGTAAAGCGCCTTAGGCATTCGAGGAAGGTAGAAAAGCGCAATATAAGTATACACCATTTACATTCAGTCAGGTAAGACCTGGCTTAATGAGACACTAAGAGATGACATTTTCAAGTGAAATTTTGGGCTGAAAAAGCTTAAAAACCTGTAAATGAAACTGCATTATTCGATGAACAAAGTGCTTTACATTCCCATTCACACACTGATGGCGGCTTCGCTACCGAGCACTGGCACCAACCTTCCACCAGAGGCAAGCTGGGCTTTCATTAGCCGCGTTTCCACGGGCAAAAGTAATCGGAATGAACGGCTGATCGGAAAGAAAATGCGTCATGTAAACGCGCCGTTCGGAATACTCTGCCCCGGTTAGACTCATTCGGATCAGAATTTCTTTCCGATGGAGATAGGTGGGTTATACCGATCGTTTATCCGATCGTGGAGCATGTAAACGGTCATTCCGATCATGTGTCACTGCTGCTCTGGTTTACGTCATGCATAGATGGTGTTTCGCTGAGAGAAAGCTTTGGAGCTCATACGGGACCGACCAGCTGCTCTGCAGACGCCCCGTGTAAAGCACCGCTCCGCTCTCGCCCCGCTGGCTCTCCCCTCTGTTTGTCCCCTCACGGGGGAGATGCGGGGCAGAAGCGCTTCGTGCCCCCCGACGCTCACTCGGTCCACTGGCACCCGAGTGAGCAGAGGAGCTGGATTAATAACTTCGTGTCTGAGGGGAGGAGGATGCTTTGTTACGTGTGCGTTTTTTTTTCTTTGTTATGTGTGGGAGAATCCAGACTGCGAGCCGCCCCGCCGCTCTGGGTTAGCGGCTGCAGGACTCAGGAGGAACCGTGTTCGAATAGAGCTCGGGCCGCTAGCTCACAGAGTGGCTTTGGGGCGGCCTGTGTGAACTTTTCAGAGCAGAAATAAATGCCGCGTGGTGTCACGTGGATTTGTGTTTCCAGTTGTGTCTCAACAAATAAAGGCTGATGTTATTCCCACACATTTAGGTGCAGCCAAGACGCAAATTGCTGCGTTTCTCGCACGGTCCTGGATTTTGTGTCCATCAGGCTAATCATGTTGTTAGCCTGTGTTAGCCTGTCCTAAGCCTTTTTCCACCTCAGTTTCTTCTACAAAAAAAGCAATGACCACACGGATTAAATAAAACGATGAGCGAACAGGCGCTTCATAATATTCATGACATTAATAAAAGCACGTTTGGAAGATCGTCTCGTATGTTACCGAGCTGCTGCACATGCTGTCTGTCTGTGGCAGCGGTTTGTTTAAAATGGGACCTATTTCCTAATCCGGGTGATTTTACACTACTGCACATGCCCAAATCATTCATTCCGACCAAAAGTGTGAGCCATGGGAACGTTTGTTCTAATCGGAAAAAGGTTTTCTGTGCCCATGTGCACGGGTGAATTTTAACCCGACCATTGATCCGATCAAGATATTCTGCCCATATAACCGCGGCTAGTGAATACAATTAAATTTAAAATACTGTAACTAAAACTGAGAAAATACAAACAAACGCTAATGTAATTGGAGTGGAACTCAAAATTCCCACATGAGTGCAGGAATCCAGGGTTCAATTCCCGGAAGGGGATAAGCAATGGTACTGGGTCAATTACCATATCAATGGCGAGCAATTAACATCACCCAGTGAGGGCCCTTAGGCAAGAACCTTAACGCTGCTGCCTCCCGAGCATGGTTAAGCTGCAGCTCACTGCTCCCCCAGAGGATTGGTCAAATGCGGAGAAGAATTTTTCCATTGTGGGATCAATAAAGTACCAATTATTATTAATTAATATAAACCGCAGCTCTATCTACAGAAATGTTCATGCCCGTATGCGACACATCAGTACGCCGTTTAGACGTGCGGTTTGGGATTGATTCATGTTTTCTTTCAAAGAACATGAAGTTGTCCCAGATATCAACACCTGGATGGATTTAGGTTGTCCTGTTTAGTCATGTGTGGAAAAACGTGCAAGAAAAAAAGGTAATCAGATTAGACCCAGCTGGGGTTTAGAATTGAACTGATGTTCTTGTTCTACCTACTGCTGTTTCTTTTTCAGTGACGTCTATCTGACACTTTCTCCTAAATCAGAGTAAACCAGACAGAACTCCTTGTAGAGAATCAACATTTAAATGAAAGCTGACCTGAGAGTCTCCAGTTTACAGTTTGGACTGTTCAGTCCGGCTGACAGTAGCTTCACTCCTGAATCCAGCAGGTTGTTGGAACTCAGGTCCAGAAGTCTGAGTCTGGAGGACTGAGAGCTGAGAACTGAGGACAGATCTGCACAGCTTCTCTCTGACAGATTACAGTCACTCAGTCTGAAGAAAACAAAGACAGACAGCAGTTATTGAATCTTTCATGTTTCCAACAGATTCATTTGTTCACTGAAGGTGATTTTCATGAGAGTTCTTACAGAGCTTTGCTGGAGGCTTTGACCACTGGCAGCAGCCTCAGAAGAGCCTCCTCTGAACCAGAGTATTTCTGCAGGTTAAACTCTTTCAGATCTTCTTCTGATGACAGTAAGATGAAGACCAGAGCAGACCACTGAGCAGGAGACAGTTCATCTGTGGAGAGACGTCCTGACTTCAGGACCTGTTGGATCTCCTCCACTAGAGATCCATCATTCAGTTCATTCAGACAGTGGAACAGGTTGATGCTTCTCTCTGCAGACAGATCCTCACTGATCTTCTTCTTGATGAACTGGACTGTTTCCTGATTGGTCTGTGAGCTACTTCCTGTCTGAGTCAGCAGACCTCGTAGGAGACTCTGATTGGTCTGCAGTGAAAGACCCAGGAGGAAGCGGAGGAACAAGTCCAGGTGTCCGTTTGGACTCTGTAAGGCCTTCTTCACAGCACTCTGGTACAACTGGACTGGACTGCTCTGTTTAGGCTGAGAGATCTGTGATTGTTCTTCCTCCATGAGGTTGAGTTTGGAGGTGATGAAGGTCAGGTGGACATGAAGAGCAGCCAGAAACTCCTGAACACTCAGATGGATGAAGCAGAAGACCTTGTCCTGGTACAGGCCTCTCTCCTCTCTAAAGACCTGTGTGAACACTCCTGAGTACATTGAGGCTGCTCTGATATCGATGCCACACTCTGTCAGGTCGGATTCATAGAAGATCAGGTTTCCTTTCTGCAGCTGCTCAAAAGCCAGTTTTCCCAGAGACTCCATCATCTTCCTGCTCTGTGGACTCCAGTGAGGATCTGTCTCAGCTCCTCCATCATACTTGACCTTCTGGACTTTGGCCTGAACCACCAGGAAGTGGATGTACATCTCAGTCAGGCTCTTGGGCAGCTCTCCTCTTCCTCTGCTCTTCAGCAGATCCTCCAGAACTGTAGCAGTGATCCAGCAGAAGACTGGGATGTGGCACATGATGTGGAGGCTTCTGGATCTCTGGATGTGGGAGATGATCCTGCTGGCCTGCTCTTCATCTCTGAACCTCTTCCTGAAGTACTCCTCCTTCTGTGGATCATTGAACCCTCTGACCTCTGTCACCATGTCAACACACTCAGCAGGGATCTGATTGGCTGCTGCAGGTCGTGTGGTTATCCAGAGGCGAGCAGAGGGAAGCAGGTTCCCCCTGATGAGGTTTGTCAGCAGATCAGCCACTGAGGTGGACTTTCTAGGGTCCTTCAGGACCCGAGTCTTGTGGAAGTCCAGAGGAAGTCGACTCTCATCCAGACCATCAAAGATGAAGAGGACCTGGAAGTCTTCAAAGCTGCAGATTCCTGCTTGTTTGGTTTCAGGGAAGAAGTGATGAACAAGTTCCACCAAGCTGAACTTCTCCTCTTTCAGCACATTCAGCTGTCTGAAAGTGAATGGAAATGTGAAGTGGAGGTTCTGGTGGGCTTTGCCTTCAGCCCAGTCCAGAGTGAACTTCTGTGTTAAGACTGTTTTCCCGATGCCAGCCACTCCCTTAGTCATCACGGTTCTGATTGGTTCTGGTCTTCCAGCTGGGAGTTGGAAGAGCTCTTCTTGTCTAATGCTGGTTTCTGCTCTGTCTGCTTTCCTGGATGTTGCTTCAATCTGTCTGACCTCATGTTCTTCATTCAGCTCTCCTCTTCCTCCCTCTGTGATGAAGAGCTCTGTGTAGATCTCATTCAGAAGGGTTGGGCTTCCTGCTTTAGCCATCCCCTCAAACACACACTGGAACTTCTTCTTCAGACCAGATTGGACTTCATGTCGACAAACTGCAGCAGATCCTGAATGAAGACAACAAACAGTAAATCAAGTCTCTGCAGCCCTGAATGATGAGGGTTTGAATCCCTGTTGAGACATCAGGAAATCTTCATTTCTCAGCAGCTGAAACCTTCAGAGAAATCCTCTTACTGCTCTGCAGTCCATCAGCCAGCTCCTCCTGCTTCATTCTCCTCAGGAAGTTCACTGTGATCTTCATCACTGACTCTCTGCTGCTCCTCTGCTCTTCATCTTCAGCCTCCAGCTCCTCCTCTTCCTCCCTGTGACTCAGAAGCTTCTGGATCTTCTTCAGCTCCTTCTTGACAAAAGTGACAATGTTGTCCTCCAGCAGCTGCAACAGAATTCCAGATGAATGAGCCAATCAGAGTGAAGTCATGGAGCCAAACATCAGCTCCATGTTGGACACTCTGACAGTCCACTGGTCTGCAAAGTGCAGCATGGAGACGACTGTGGACAGAATGATGGAAAGTAGTTGTTGTTCATGTACAGACCAGAAAGATGGAGTCCAGCTGTGTTTGATGGACAGACGGACCACTGGGAGTCTCTGAGCTCTGCTGGTCCAGTCTGTGGAGAATCAGCAGCAATCAGCTCCATTCTGTCTGTACTGGTAGGTTGAAACCAAACTAACTAGAGTCAGGTCACAGCTAGAATGTTCTACAAACAAGTCAGTTTCCATTCACTCCAATGGAAAATGCTCCAATTGAACAACACATATCAGCATATTTAAAGTATTTTTTTCCTATGTGGTTACATCTCTTATTTAAAAAGTTACTTTGGGAGTTTTTAAACAAATCTCATCAGTTTATTTTTTATATCATCTAAATATATACAATAATGAAATTCCAAATCTCTGCAATTCTTTTTGCAGTCATGATCTCAAGTTCAGCTGCTGCATTACAGTCGGGATAGCTCTGGTACGTATGCAGCCAAGACCAAAAAGCATTAGCCAATGTGCCTTCAGATATTTTACATTTGTCACAAATGGGAGTAATTGAAGGATATGTTTTGTGCAATCATACTTTGGAGTAGTGGAGCCGATGGATGATTTTTAATTGTATGAGTTGGTGTCTGCTGTTAACAGAACCAGAGGGAATCTTGGATAAACACTTTTCCACATGGATTCTGATATTTCTATGCCCATCTCCTCACTCCAAGCATCTTTCATTTTTGTTGATGTCACCCTGTTGCTGCCATTGAATAAATGCACTATTCTAGAAACCAAATGTCTGGAACCAGGGGGACTTTTGAAAATGTCTTAAAGATCATGTTCAGCTGGAAGATCTTGAAATTGTTTCATTTTGGACTGCAAGTAATGTCTAATTTGTAAGTACCTAGAGAAGTGTGAATTTGTAAAGTTAAAGTTTTGTTTAAGTTTCCTATCTATGTATACATCTTCAAGTTTAGTCAAACCCCTCTTATTCCTTTCCTGATACAATTTGTCATCCCAAGGAGGCAGAAAAGAATTATTATGGCATATTGGTGACTGAACAGAAGTGTCCGGCAAAGAGAGAAAGCTTGTAATTTGATTTAGAATGCGCACTGATTGTTTTAGGACAAAACCCAGTTTTCAGGGAGACGCCGCCCTCTCCAGTTTGGAGAAGAGCAGAGCCTGTAAACATGAGAAATCTCTCACTCCCCCGGCCTCCATCTTAACCCACAGCGGAGTGGTGGGACCAAAGGGGTCCGGCGGTCCCTGCTGCCAGAACATCAATGCTCTGATATTAGCAGCCCAGTAATAGTGTTTGAATTCCGGTAGGCCAAGACCTCCTTCCAACTTGGATTTTTGCAAATGCGACTTTGAGATTCGAGCATTTTTATCATTCCAGATATAAGAAGTGATTATTGAGTCTAACTCCTTAAAAGAAGGAGGCTGTTAGGTAAATAGGAAGATTCTGGCATAGATACAAGAATCTGGGCAGAGAAACCAGTTTTATAGAGTTTATTCGGCCGATCATGGATAAGGGAAGGGTCTTCCAAGACTCAATATTCTGCTTTAATTTTGATTCAAATTGTGTGAAATTTTAAGGTAAAGATTAATTTAGGGTCTTTGGTAATAGTCAGGCCCAGGTAAGTGAAATGGTCATAAGCCATTTTAAAAGGAACATTTTGAATAGAATTTGGCGGATAAGTTTCAGATAAAGGCAATAATTCGCTTTTAGTCCAATTTATTGTGTACCCTCAAATTTTGCCGAAAGATGTAATCAAATCAATAAGAAGGGGCACAGACTCCCCAGCACTCCGCAAGTATAACAATACATCGTCTGCATACAAGCTACAGGTAATAACAGTTTCTGCTCCTCCAACCAGAATGCCCTGGATATGTGGATGTGCTCTTATTTTAACAGCAAGAGGTTCCAAAGCTACAACACTCTGGCCGTCACTTCCTCTCCGTCAGACCAAAAAATCCGCCTTCAACCGGAGCCATTCCACGGAGATGTTGAAGCCTGCAGCGGCTTTTTGCTACAATGCCGGCTCCTATTTCTTCAGGCACCCAGGTACTATCAGTCCGATCAGCGTAAAATCTCTCTCATTGTATACTCTCTTCGCAGTAAAGCTCTCCAGTGGGCCCAGGCCTTCCTAGTCTCTAATCCCCTCTCTCATCTCCCCTTCGACCGGTTCATCGGTGAGTTTCGGCTTGTTTTCGACCAGCCGCGCAAACAGGAAGAAGCGACCCGGCGGTTACTCAGCCTCAAGCAGCGTAACCGTTCGGTGAGTGACCATATCATTGACTTCCGCATTTTGGCAGTAGAAGCAGGCTGGCCGGACATAGCCCTCAAGGGAATTTTTTATCAGTCTCTTAACGAGAGGATTAAGGATCATCTATGTACCCAGCCTGATGCGGAGAATTTTGAAGAACTAGTGTCAGCGGCTCTCCGATCCGATATTTGGCTTCGTGAGCGCCAGACCGAACAGAGTTTTATTCCTCGCAGATCTTCTCCTGAATTTTTTCCCCGTCCTCATCTGGTTTCACAACCAGCGCCTGCTGGCGCCAGCGCCCCTAGTTCCCATTCTGATGAATCTATGCAGATAGGACATTCCAAGCTTTCCCCCAAAGAAAGGCTTAAACGCCGTACTAATGGTTTATGTTTTTATTGCGGAGACGCCAGCCACATTGTCTCACAATGTCCGAAACGATTAAACTTCCCCATCCCCCCGCTGAGCGACAGTTCACGAGGGGACTTGCCCGAAAGTTCTGTTAAGCCTTTCCTTTTCATGCCCGTCAAGTTTTCTAGTTTTAACCAAGTCCATGAATTCAACGCCCTTATTGATTCGGGTGCTGAACACAGCCTTAGTGATGCTAACCTCGCTCGTCAACTTAGATTACCGGTTGAAACCCTCGACACCCCTATTAAGGCAGCTGGTTTAGGGGGTAAACAATTATCTAAGATCACCGTACGTACTGAACCCATCCAGCTAATTTCTTATGGCAATCACCGCGAATACCATCAGTTTTTTATTACTGACTCCCCCCAAACCCCTGTCATTTTGGGGTACTCTTGGTTACGTTTCCATAACCCCCAAATTGACTGGATTAATTCTCGGATTATCAACTGGAGTATGTATTGCATGGCCAATTGTCTGCACTCTGCTATTCCTTCCACTACTATCGCTAATCCGTCAGAAAATGAGGATATTGATTTGTCAAGGGTACCATCATGCTATCATGACCTTAAAAACGTGTTCAGTAAATCGAAGGCTTGTGCATTACCACCTCATAGGCCTTATGATTGCGCCATCGAGCTCCTCAGTGGAGCCTCCCTCCCCAAAGGGAAATTATTCAATCTTTCGGGACCTGAAAAACTCTCCATGGAGAGTTACATGCAGGAAGCGCTCTCACTCTGTCACATCCGACCCTCATCTTCTCCAGTCGGTGCAGGGTTCTTTTTCGTTGAGAAAAAAGATAAGACCCTGAGGCTTTGCATCGACTACCGCGAGCTCAACCAAATAATGGTTAAAGATAAATATTCCCTTCCTCTTATTAATTCTGTCTTCGACTCTGTCCAGGGTGCCAACATTTTCTCCAAGTTGGACCTTCGCAACCCTTACCATCTCGTTAGAGTCCGAGAGGGGGACGAATGGAAAACCGCCTTTAATACCCCCCTCGGACATTATGAATATCTCGTCATGCCCTTCGGCCTCACCAACGCCCCTGCCGTGTTTCAGCGTCTAGTCAATGACGTCCTGCGCGATTTCTTCAATTGCTTTGTTTTCATCTACTTGGATGATATTCTCGTTTACTCCAGCAAAGCCGCCGAACATCGCCACCATGTTCGTTTAGTCCTCGAGCGTTTGTTGGAAAACAAACTTTTCGTTAAGGCAGAAAAATGCGAGTTTCATGTAGATTCTGTCTCTTTTTTGGGTTACATCATCGAGGCTAGCAAAATCAGACCCGACCCCTCTAAAATCCAGGCCGTTTCCGAATGGGAGATTCCCGGGTCACGTAAAAAGCTTCAGCAGTTTTTGGGCTTTGCAAACTTTTATAGAAGGTTCATAAGGAACTACAGCAGCATCGCTGCTCCCCTCACTCAGCTCACCTCCGTTAAAATGTCTTTTTCAAAGCAGCTCATTTCATCCCCCTCGCTCAACTGCCCACAGCCACCGAAACAGTCAACATCCTGGTTAATAATGTTTTCCGGCATCATGGAATACCTACCGATATCGTGTCTGACCATGGGCCGCAATTTATATAGCAGGTCTGGAAGGCTTTCCATCAGCCTCTCGTCGGGGTATCACCCCCAATCCAACGGCCAGGCCGAAAGGGCCAATCAGGAGCTGGAGGCTGCTCTGCGCTGTTTGGCGGCCCAAAACCAGGGTGACTGGTCGGACCATCATCTGGATTGAATACGCCCATAACAATCACCCATCTGCTGCTACGGGTATGTCGCCTTTTGAAGCCTCTTTAGGATACTCACCACCCTTGTTTCCTTCTCAGGAGCTCGATCTGGCAGTGCCCTCTGTCTAACTCTATCTTCAGCTTTGCCAGGATGTTTGGCGCCAGGCTAGGGCGGCTCTCCTCCACACCAAGGAGAGCAACTGCCAGATTGCCAACTGTCACAAGGTGGTGAGTCCCTCCTATCAACCTGCTCAACAGGTGTGGCTTTCCTCAAGGAACATTCCCCTCCAGGCCACTTCCCGTAAGTTGGCTCCTCGCTACATTGGACCCTATATCATTGAGCGAGTTATTAACCTCACCTGTGTCCGCCTCAAGTCGCCTGCCACCCTCAAAGTGCATCCTTCCTTTCATGTTTCCCAAGTCAAGCCTGTCCGCCAGAGCTCCCTTTGCCTGCCGTCCGCTTCCCCACCACCCGCCCGGCTCATCGATGGGTCCCCGGCCTTTACGGCTACTCGGGTTTTGGACGTGCAGCGCAGGGGCCCCGGTTTTCAGTATCTGGTCGATTGGGAGGGTTACGGCCCGGAGGAGCGGTCGTGGGTCTCCCACTCCCTGATACTGGACCGCTCTCTCATTGACAATTTTTTCTCGCCCATTCTGATCATCGCCCTGGCCCGCTTGGAGGCGGTCGTTGTGGGGGGGGTACTGTTACGGTGCCTCCGGCAGATTCCTCCCCCTCATCAACTACACCTGGTACCTCCAGCTGCGCCTCCTCAGCCTCGTCAGCCAGCAGACTCTTAAGGAGACCACCGACCTGTAATCGACGCTAGTTCGTTGTACTCCTACGGTACATCTCCTGGCCTCACCTAGATTCTTGTCCATGCCTTTTTGTCCTCGACTAATTATCTTGTTTTGTGCCACTCCAGGATCTCGCCCTCACGAGATACTCCTCTGGTTGCTGTCCACCTCTCGCTCCATCGCCCCTCTGGCGTCCATCACGGATCATATGGTTGTAGCCGCCAAGACCCTCCAACCACCACCTTTGGCCTTCACAGAAGGCCAAACATAAAACATGCAGTTAAATTAAACCTATTTCTACTTACCTCAGTGCCTGTCGAGTCTCCTTCCGGGTTCCAGCACTTGGGTCGGCTAAGCCAGATAATCATGACACTCGGCCCAGGATGGTGCGTGGTTTAGCTCTCACAGAAGGTTTTGGTTGCAAAGAGCGATGTGCATGGTCAGTCTTTACTGGATGTCGGAAATGATCTATTCCGAGTTGTTCTGGGATGAGCCTGGAAAAAAACTCTGTATTCTTGACTTCTTCCGCACCTTCCAGTATGCGGACAATTTTAATGTTGTTGGCTTTCAATTTTAAAGTTTGGCTTGAAGCCGATGTGAGTACTCCGTTAAACCCGAACACTTGGCTTCCAATGCTTCCAGCCTCTCATCCAACGTGCTGGTCGCATGCTTCTGGTTTTCCAGACGAGCTTTTATGTTCGCTTGTTCCAAGTGAATGGACTGAAACCTGGACTCCAGAGCATCAAACCGCTCATCAATTTTCCTGAGTATAGAGGTGGCCATCTCCAAACACATCTCTTTGCACAAAAGCTTAGCTTTTGTCTTCACGGGGGTCGGCCGCTGTCCTGGGAGAGGGCTCGTTTGGAATGCTAGTGTTAGCATTAGCAGCGCTAACCGCGTTGCTAACATATCCCTTGAGGGTTCCCGTCTTACTCAAAGGCTTCATTTTCGGAGGCATTGCAAGAAAAAAAAAACAGCAATGGGCAGCGGCACGTCTACTTACAAAAATCCCGATAAGTAGAAAAAGTTTAAGGTGGTGTATGACGAAAAACTTTGAGCTGCAGTGTAGAGCCGTGGAAAACTCATCTACATCTTTCAGCTGTGCACTTTTCCCAGCAGTCATTTTTTTAACAACAGAACTCCACTACAACTTCTACGACCTTTGAATATGCAGTGATATTTGTGCCACCACAATGAGAACAAAAGTCACAGTTTAGAGATAAAAATTTCCTAAGTTCCAGTCGAAATGTTCAGTTTTAAAAGCAAAACTTTCTAAGTTGCAAATGGAAATATTAAATACTTGTTTTCAAAATCTTTTTCTTTTCTTTCAAGATACATTTTTGTGTTTGCAACCCAATTTCTTTCAAATACGTTGTCTCACATCCTGCTTTCTCCCTATCTTTCATTTTACGTTCACATCTCAGAGTTTAGCGTGATGTTTGTGCCAACAAACGGCCAATCAGGGACAAGAGGGTTCATGCTAGACTCTATCCAATCAAGTTGTCATATTTATCAAACATGGTGTCTTCTATCAAGGCTCAGAAGGTGAACAGGTTCTGTGACCCTCAATTTTGTTTCTCTGGCTGAAGAAAAAGACAAAGTTTTGTTTTCAAAATTGCACATTTTGATTGCGATTTAGGACAATCACGGTGGGACATGTGGGTCCTGGGGGGGGGGACATTGACTGAATTGATGGACGCAGGCAGAGAAACATTTAGGGCAGGAAGCCTAACACCCCTCTCCATTTAACATGGGAGCAGATGGAGGTTACGTTGCATGATGCATTCTGATTGTAGCATACTCTCGCATAGATCTGCTCTGATTCAGACTGTCAGACTGAATGCACACGTGCATGCATGCTGAGGTTCAGCTTCAGCCAGACTCTGCCTTCAGTGGCCCTAAGGTAAATGAAATTTGGGCTTTGTGGACTTTAAGAAGACTGCAGATGACATGGAGCTTTTTTCTCAGCCTTTCAGCGTGAGCCCCGACTCAGTTCCAGAGCATTTGCAGATGGAACTGATTGAGTTTCAATGTGACACAGAGCTAAGAAGAAAATTTGTATCACTACCCTGAGGGAATTTTAATCCACTTGTGTCAGTACAAAGCTACCCACAGATCAGAAAAAAATGCACAAGTGATGCTATCTTTGTTCGGCAGCACCTACATTTGTGAGCAAACATTTAGTCTCATGAACCTGAACAAGATCAAACTCAGGGGGACCCTCACAGACTCACACTTGCAAGACATACTAACACTATCAGTGAGTAAGCTGCAGCCCAACATTCAGTCACTGATGAAGTCAAAAGACCAGCTCCATGTCTCTCATTAAAGATCACTGTTTGCTGTTTTCATTGGGAAAAAGTTAGTTTTAGTTTGTTCTTTTTTTTTGTTGAAAATTGCCAGTGAGGCCTTGCTGTTATGTTTAATGCTTTTAAATGTATTTTTGTGTGCTACCTTGATGAATACAGAATCAAAATAAACACATTAAACCATATTATTTGTTTTCTGCTTATATTTAATGACATGCATAAAACTTATTGTATTTGGCCCATGGCCTATGATCACATTTCGATTTTGGCCCGTAGAGGAAAAATGTTTGGGCACCCCTGGTCTAATTGGACAATTAAAATGGATTAACAGAAATGCTTTTTAATTTTCAAAATGTAACTGCATCAAATGACTCAAAATTAAAAGGAAAAAGCAATATTTCAAAATGCTTTTTAATTTTATACTTAAAACCGCTTATTCTGTGTCCTAATTAAAAGGAAATGCAAAGAGGGGATTGCATTTTCATTTTCACATCCACCCTGCGAAGACTGTCGCATAATCCAATTCCACTTAGCATTTCCAGAGGGGAGGCGGGGCGATGACGTCAGTGCTACCTCTGTCTCTCCGGCTGCTAACAGACACGGACATGCTAGGAGCAGCTTTGTGTTAGCGGCAGAGAAGATGGCTTTGTGATGGTTGTGAACTCCTGATAATTGTACACAGCTTCTCAGGGCTACATAGCAGCATTTCTGCCTTCTATGGTCCCCCTTCAGATGCACCGAGGGTCGTCGAAACTCCCCCCCTGGACAAGCTTTTTGTCTTCGGACCGTCAGCTGCCTTCGCATAGCGGAGCGCGAATCCCCGCAATCCAGAGCTCCTGATCGCCGAAGGCGGAAGTGCTGCTACGATCTGAGAAACCATCATGTGAATTTTTGTTTCTAGTGGTGTCCAGACAAAATAAAGGATGATGTAATTCCCACATATTTTTATCCAAGGTGCTCATTGCCCGTTCAGAGATTTAAAGTCAAAGTCAAAGTCGGCTTTATTGTCAAATGTACTGCATCCATAAAGACATACAGCACAGATGAAATTGCTTTCCTCTCACCCCACAGTGCAAGCAGCATATAAAAAATAAATAAATAAACAACTTAAAAAATAGATAAAAAGACAGCAATAATAAGAAGAATAACAGTAGTCTAAACAATACAGTGAGCAATGAGGTGGTTAAAGTGGCAGTTTAAAGTGACAACAGTGCTGAGAACAGTAAGTGGATGAATCAGTGGTGGCAGTCTTTGGTGAAAGTGGTGATCTGAACTGTTGTGAAAGTTTTCAGTGTGGGCTTGTAGGACGGAGTGGAGGGGCCCGAGGGGGGAGGGCAGGGAGGGAGTTGAGTGTCCTTATCGCCTGATGGAGTTCCTCCACGGCTAATGTTTTTAGCACATATTAGCCTAATGCTAACCCGTCCTCTTTGCAGCAAAGAAAAAAGCACCGACCGCACGGATTTATAAAAAATATGAGTGAGCAGACCCTTAATGATAATCATAACAGCAATAAGAGCACATTTAGAAGATAGTCTCCTGCAGCTTTGCGCTGATTTTGCTGTTGGATGACAGCTGGAGACCCGGCATCAACTATAGCACACTCAAAAAACATTCACTTTGAATGAACATAAAAAAATTATGGAAAGGATTTCCACATGATTAGATTGCGTTACTTGAACAAAAATGAATCATATTGGTCCTACTTAATGTATTTAGGTTGGGTCAACGTAATGTATTTAGGTTCAAACTAATAAATTTAAGTTGATTCAATTTAAATACAGCAGTTGCACCCAACTTTAAATTAATATTTTTGCTCACTCTAAAAAGAAAAAAAGTTGATCCAACTTAATTGAATCACTTCAATCGGTCACACCTAAGTAAATTAAGTTTATTCAACTTAAATTTGTATGACTACCCAACTCTTTTTATATTGATTTAACTTAAATTTCTATTTTTTCTTTAATTTTAGTTATACATCTGTAATTGAAACGTTATTCCAAAGTTACAACCAATGGGTCTTTCTATTTTCACATCAAAGACATGAATTTCCCAGCAAAGTCCCACATTACAAAAGGAGCTCAAATACCGCGAAACTCTATTAAGTATTGGAACATTAACAATTTGCCACACAAGGGGGTTGGTCATCATCCTCTACCAAACTCTAACTCATGGTGCAAAGAAAATAACATAACAGTTTAATAAATCATTAGTTAAAACAGAGTAAAACACCTAGACAATAAAACCCATGGACAAAAACTCACACTTAGACCCCAATCTGCCCAGATAGACAAAGAAAATGGTATCCCACAATTCCTTGCGATTACTAATGTATCCAATTTAATGGTATCATGTTGGATCAACATGATTGAAATTAGTAACTTTAAAATTGATTATTTTTATGTACAATTGACATGATTCATTCACGTAAGATTTACAAACATAAAATTTTCTGGTTGAAATGACAAGTTACTTTTTCGTAAACTTAATTGGCTGGTAATTTCCTTTTTTTGAGTGCAGATATAACATGCTAAACGTTGGCTGGTTGCTGTAACCATCTATGTTCTTTCTTTCTTTCTTTATTAGTTACATTTAGTGTTTGTAGGGAGGGAGAGTGGAAGAATGTGAGGGGGGGGGGTGGAAGAGAGTAAAGGGAAAAGAGGTGAGAAAGTGGGGGATACAAGTACTAATTTGAATAAGTTATTATTTGAAGACGTAACAATTCTACCAGATCTGCTGGAAAGATAAATATTACATCAAAGGTGAAAATCTGACATGAGGATGAGCGGAAAATATCTGGGAGCAGTGTGGCAGTGTGCACGTGCATGTGGGGGTGGAGATATATGCATGCTGCCGAAGTGAACTGTGTGTTCATAAGGGGAACCAGACCCAGCCAGACCAGGAGAGGGGAGGAGAGAACCCCAGGTCAGCGGGACCCAGGCCGCCCGGGAGGGGAGGAGGAGGTGACCGCCCACCCACCAAGCCAGGCGCAGAGAAGGCCCCCTTGCAGGAGCCCCCCCGGTGCCCAAAGGCATAGGCAAACCCGGCGTCCAGGCCCCCAGGCGCCAGGACAGGAGCGCTTAGCCGTACCAGGCGGCAGCCATGGGGGCCACCAGGCACCGGACACCGAGACAAGGGCCAAGGACGAGGCCAGGGCCCCGAGAACCCATGAGCTGCCCACCACCCGACCGGCGCCCGTCTCCGCAAGCCAGCCCCGGCACCCGACCCGAGCAACCCAGAGATCGACGCGCACCCACAGCTCCACCCCCCCCCCCCATAACCCTACCCACTACAACCCTCCTCGACCGCCATATTATCTGACCCCTCCTCCCAAACCCCCACCAATGCCCTCCCCACTCTGTGATGGGGAGGGAGAGCCCCAGAGGATCCCAGCGAGCCAG
>JAUDJI010000185.1:0-21008 GCA_037389245.1 Oryzias sinensis | reverse complement strand
TTTCGAAGGGACAAAAACCGGGACACAAACGAAGAATTTTGAACGGAGAGTTGGGAGGAGGATCTTGGCTTCTGAGTCGAGGAAAGGCGGGTGAGCTGGAAGCGAGCGAGCCGTTTTCTGGGTCGGAGAGGACGGCGCTGGAGTCGGGAGCGGAGGCTGCTAAGCTAGTGTGCATCACGATGGATCACATTGAGGCGAAGTAGTCGTGTTTTCTGTTGTCCTTGGATCCAACTAGAGTATTTCAACGCACTCAATGTTTTGCAAGAGAAGCAACAGGCTCGCAACGTTTTTTTTTCTTTTGCTGTTGAGGTGCCGGTACCGTGAGTAAACTGAACTGTGTGTGTGAGCGCGCGCGCGCACGAGAAAAGGTTTCAAACTGGTTCAAACAGGTAAAACTGTTAATGTTCCACAGTTGTTAATGGTATACAGTGACTTTAACTAAAGAGTAGTAATATCTGGGAAACTTTTATTGTGTGACATTTATTTTGTAAATTGAGTTGAAAACCAGTGTTTACCTTTGTTTAGATTAGGCCAAAAGGGGACATTTTGAGTATATTTTAGGGTAAGTGGAGTAATTTAATTTTATACATTTTTTACTTAATTGGAGTGGTTTATATTTTTTGTTGGGGTATCAATTTATATTTTATTTACCAAATTATAATTTATTAAACAAAGCTTTTGCAAAATTTGGCTAAATATTGAAAGATCTCTGGAGTCTCTTTATTTTCTTATTAGGAGACACGCTTTGATTTATCAGGTGCACCTTTTCTGGTATCCACCTGGACATTGTTCGAACCCAAGCACCCACCCCCCCTACTCTAAACTAACAGGAGGGCTCCACGGGTGCTACATAAAATTGGCAACTAACCATGCCGTGTTCTGGAGTCTAGCCGAATCTTCATGCTGGCTATCGTCATCGGCATAACTAGACCTACTACTTTCTGCTATATCCTCCTCACTTTCGCAAAAGGGTTCGAATCGATACGGTTGCAAAAGTAACTCATCATCATGATAATCTCTGCAACTTTCCTCTTCATCTTTCTGCTCATCTGATGATAAATCGCTAATAGAGACGGTAGCATCACTCTGTGCTTCGCTATCGGTGCTAGCCATGTTGTCTGCCTTTCGTTACGTCACAAACATGGCGGCGCGAAGTCGGCCGAATGCGTGAAGCCGGCGGCCGTCCTCGTTGTTTATATCGCGTTTTTCGCTATTTATTCTTTTTCGAAAAATATTAAAAACAATCGCAACATGAAATAGAGACTATTTACTATATTTTGGCTTATTAAAATAGGCCATGTCACCCACACTTTAAAACCTGAAGCTGCTGTTACGACTCGTGACCGAAGGAACCCAAACGCAGGAAGGAAGAAGTCAAACTCGAACTAGTAGACTGTCACAGATTTACTTGAAATCTCAAAGAAGTCAAACATCCAGTTGTACAAACAAACAGGACTCTACGACACTGAAAACAACAAGGACAGAAACTTAAATACCAAATCACATAATCAGGAAACTGAAAACAGCTGAGAGAAACAGGTGAACACACAGAAGGGGGAGGAGGAGGGTGCAGCTGCCAGCTGTCATGTCTCGTCAAGTTTTCTGTTTTATTTTGAAAGTCTAACCTACCTCTCGTTCCAGACCTTCCCCTTCCTGCCTTGCCTGTTCCCCACACCTGAGTCTGTCTCATTATTTCCTGATCATTCCCACCTGTGCTTCCCCTCCTCATGTATTTATAGCCTGTGTTTCCCTTTGTCCTGTGCCTGTTTGCCTTGTGCTTTAACCAGTCAAACTTAGCCTTTCTCTTGAGCCACAGAATTAAAGTCTCTTCGAAGCTCTGCATCTGAGTCCAGTCCTGTGTTCTGCCTTGTCAGTACAAACAGGCCAGAATGGACTCAGCAGAGAGCAGTGGATTAACATCTATCCTGCAACGCCTGGAAGCCCGCCTTTCTCATCAGGAGGACTTCCAGAAGGCCCTGGCGTCCCATATGGGCCAGGTCTCTACCCAAGTTCAAGACCTCCATTCAAGTTCACTCTGGACCAACCCTCCCCCAACTCCTCCTACTCCCATGCCTGCCAGGAGCCTGGAAATCGAACTCGCTCCTCCCGATCGTTACTCAGGAGAACCTGGACTATGTAAGCCCTTCCTCACTGACTGTTCGATCCATTTTGAACATTCCCCCCATGCCTTTGTTTCTGACAGAGCCAGGATCGCCTTCATGATTTCTCATTTAGCGGGGAGGGCTCGTGCATGGGCCATGGCTGAGTGGGCTCGCGCCTCCCCGCTCTGCTCGTCCCTCGTAGCCTTCCAGGAGGCGCTACAGAACACTTTTGACCCGGTGTCTACCAGCCGGGAAAAAGCCCGTGAGCTCACCTTCATACGCCAAGGTGGGGACTCCGTCTGTGATTACGCCATCCGATTCCGCACCGTAGCGGCTGAGAGTGGGTGGAACTCGGTGGCGCTGTATGATTTTTTCATGAAGGGGCTGGCTCCGCGCATTCAGGAGCAGCTCATTCCGGTGGACTTACCTCAGGATCTTGACTCCCTGATCGCTCTCGCCATCCGCACGGATAATCGAATCCGTGAACTGGTCTTCCGAGGTGGCAGCGGATCATCAGGAGGCGGGTCGGCTCGCAGGGCTGCTTCCACGGAAAGAAGAAACTTCCGCCGCTCCACAGCCGACCTGCATCCCTCCGTCTCGGCGGAGAGCTGTGTGGAACCCGTGCATGAGGGACGGACACGTCTTTCGGCGGAGGAACGACAGCGACGCCTGCAGGAGGGGCGGTCCTTCTACTGTGGGGAGATCGGTCATCCCGTGATCTCCTGTCCCATGAAAAAAGCCACGTTGGTGAGTCAGATCACCGCTACGGGCAGACGCGCACGGAGCCTCACGTCATTAGTGGTAACCCACCATGGCTCTTCTATGACTCTCGTAGCCCTCATTGACTCCGGGGCTGATGTAAGCCTTATGGACTGGAAGCTGGCCATCAGCTTAGGTCTTAAGCCACAGCCACTAGACAGACCCATCCAGGCTCGGGGCCTTCATGGGAGGGGTCTCTTTGATATCACGCATGTTTCCGAACCTATCAAACTGTCCATAGACAACCATACAGAGGTCATGTCTTTCCACCTGTTTAGGGGCTCCACTAGGGAGATGGTTCTGGGATTTCCTTGGCTGTGTGAGCACAGTCCCAGGGTGGACTGGGCGACCGGGAAAATACTGGAGTGGGGGCCAGGATGTGACAGACACAGAATTTCCCGTCCCGCAGGTAAACGAACCGTCATGAACAATAACCCTGTCCCTGTTCGTCCTGCTTCAGGTCCAGAGGTTCCTGACCTGAGCACTATACCCTCCTGTTACCATCATCTGGCCGAGGTCTTCAATAAGAACCAGGCTCTGAGCCTCCCGCCTCATCGGCCCTATGACTGCGCCATCGACCTGGTTCCGGGGTCCACCATTCCTAAGGGACACCTGTACTCCATCGCATATTCGGAACGCCAGGCCCTTAACAAATACATTGACGAATCCCTGGCAGCGGGTCTCATTCGTCCCTCCTCATCTGCAGCTGGTGCCGGGTTCTTCTTTGTCGGGAAAAAGGATGGGACTCTCCGACCCTGCATAGATTACAGCGCGCTCAACAACATAACCGTCAAGACAGATATCCAGTGCCGCTCATGTCCTCTGTTTTTGACCAGCTCCAGCAGGCCCGGGTGTTCACCAAGCTCGATCTCCGTAACGCCTATCATTTGGTCAGGATTAGAGAGGGGGACGAGTGGAAAACAGGGTTCAATACACATAGAGGCCACTATGAATACCTGGTCATGCCCTTTGGACTTACTAACGCCCCCGCCGTTTTTCAGGCCATGATCAATGATGTCCTCAGGGACTTCTTGGATCATTTCGTGTACGTTTATTTGGACGACATCCTGATTTACTCCCCGGACCTGGACTCTCATGTCTCCCATGTCTCTGCAGTCCTCCAGCGACTTCTGGATAACCACCTCTACGTCAAGGCCGAAAAGAGTGAGTTCCACGTCACCACCGTCGCGGTCCTAGGTTTTGTTGTGTCCGCAGGGGCGGTAGAGATGGATCCAGCCAAGGTCAGCGCCGTAAAGGACTGGCCGACACCTGACAGCCGTAAGAAGCTGCAGCAAATCTTAGGCTTTGCGAACTTTTACAGACGCTTTATCCGGGGTTTCAGCTCCATTGCAGCGCCCCTCCATGCCCTCACGTCTCCACGGGTGCAGTACCGGTGGACGCCTGGGGCCGAGGCCGCTTTCCGGGCGCTGAAACACCGCTTCACATCCGCTCCGCTGCTCACTATGCCTGATCCTCACCGTCAGTTCATCGTGGAGGTGGACGCCTCCAATGACGGGTTAGGGGCTGTCCTCTCGCAGCGGTTGGAGCAGGATGGGAAGGTTCATCCCTGTGCGTTCATGTCCCGGCGTCTCTCTCAGGCGGAACGCAACTATGACATCGGCAATCGGGAGCTGTTGGCGGTCAAGGTGGCTCTGGAGGAGTGGCGCCACTGGCTGGAGGGTGCGGAGCACCCTTTCATTGTCTGGACAGATCACAGAAACCTTGAGTATATCAGGACTGCCAAGAGACTAAATGCTCGCCAGGCCCGATGGCGGCTTTTTTTTAATCGTTTTTCTTTCTCCCTTTCTTACAGGCCGGGGTCCAAGAACGTCAAGCCGGATGCCCTGTCTCGTCAGTTCGACCCCGCGCCTGTTGCCAAAGAACCTGAACGTATTCTTCCACTGACTTGTGTGGTTGGAGCGGTATCTTGGCAGACAGAATCTGAGGTAAGGCAGGCTAACAGTGGGGTGCAGACGCCCAGTGGTTGCCCAAGGAATCGCCTATTTGTACCCCCGACACTGCGCTCAAGGGTGATCCACTGGGCCCACACCTCTCTGCTTTCCTGTCATCCGGGAGTAAGGCGGACCATGCACGCCATCTCTCGGAGGTTCTGGTGGCCTCGCATGGGGCCGGAGGTCCGGGAGTACGTTTCCGCCTGTTCAGTCTGTGCCAGGAACAAGTCTTCCACCAGTCGTCGCATGGGGCTCCTACAACCACTTCCCGTTCCTTCCAGACCGTGGGCGGACATTTCCATGGACTTCGTCACCGGGCTTCCCGTCTCTCGTGGACACACCACGGTTCTAACGGTCGTGGACAGGTTCTCCAAGATGGTCCGGTTCATCGCCCTGCCTAGACTGCCTTCAGCTAAAGGTACGGCTGAAGTTATCATGAACCAGATTGTTAGGTACCACGGTTTCCCGAAGGACATTGTGTCGGACCGGGGGCCTCAGTTCATATCCCGGTTCTGGAAGGAGTTTTGCCGGCTCATCGGTGCTACGGTCAGCTTGACCTCGGGATACCATCCTGAATCCAATGGCCAGACTGAACGCCTTAATCAGCAGCTGGAAACCGGCCTCCGGTGCTTGGTCTCTCAGAACCCCTCAACATGGAGCAGGCACTTGATCTGGGTTGAGTACGCGCACAACACCCTGCCCACTTCGGCCACCGGCGTCTCGCCCTTCAAGTGTGTCTTCGGATATGAGCCTCCCCTGTTTTCGGCCTTGGAACCAGAGGTTGCGGTTCCGTCTGTCCACGCCCTGGTCCGCCGCTGCCGTCAGGTCTGGGCGGCAGCCCGGCAGGTTTTGGTTCAGCAACAGAACAGGGTCAAGGCGGCTGCTGACCGCCGGAGGCGTCCGGCCCCCACTTGCCGTCCGGGTCAGAAGGTCTGGCTCTCAACCAAGGACCTCAACTTGCACCTTCCTAGCAGAAAGTTGGCTCCAAGATTTGTGGGTCCGTTTCCCGTCACCAAGGTCGTCAACCCTGCAGCGGTCCGCCTTCGGCTGCCCCGGTCCCTCCGGGTTCACCCCACGTTTCATGTCAGCAAGGTGAAGCCGGTGGTGGACAGTTCCCTGATGCCCCCCTCGGAGCCGCCTCCTCCGCCCAGAATGGTGGGTGGGGGTCCGGTGTACACGGTGCAGAAGATTCTTGCTGTCCGGAAGCGGGGCCGGGGTCGCCAATTCCTAGTGGACTGGAAGGGTTACGGTCCGGAGGAGCGGTAGTGGATACCGGAACGCTTTATTGTGGACAGGTCGCTCCTGACAGATTTTTTTTAATGTCTGGGGCTCCTGGACCGTCTGGAGTCGGTCCTTAAGGGGGGGGTTCTGTCATGTCTCGTCAAGTTTTCTGTTTTATTTTGAAAGTCTAACCTACCTCTCGTTCCAGACCTTCCCCTTCCTGCCTTGCCTGTTCCCCACACCTGAGTCTGTCTCATTATTTCCTGATCATTCCCACCTGTGCTTCCCCTCCTCATGTATTTATAGCCTGTGTTTCCCTTTGTCCTGTGCCTGTTTGCCTTGTGCTTTAACCAGTCAAACTTAGCCTTTCTCTTGAGCCACAGAATTAAAGTCTCTTCGAAGCTCTGCATCTGAGTCCAGTCCTGTGTTCTGCCTTGTCACCAGCTGATCCATGACATAACCCCCCTCACAAAGTCCGGCTCCCAGACGGACCCCGACGGGGCTGATCAGGGTGGTCACGGTGGAAACGGGCAATCAAGTTTGGGTCAAGGACGTGGGGCTCTGGCACCCACTGACGATCAGCAGGGCCGTAACCCTCCCAGTCCACCAGATACTGGACGCCTCGACCAACCCTCCTGGAGGCGAGGAGTTCCCGAATAGTATAGACAGGATCTCCATCCACAATACGAGGTGTAGGGGGGGGCACGGGAGGAGACTGAAGAGGTGAGTCCTTTGCAGGCTTGAGTTTGCTGACGTGGAACACCGGGTGAACTCTGAGAGTACGGGGCAGACCAAGCCTGACTGCCACAGGGTTGATAATCTCAATTATAGGGTAAGGACCAATGTAGCGAGGCATCAGCTTCCTAGAGCCCCCTTTGAGTGGAATGTCTGTGGAAGAGAGCCACACTCGATCTCCCACCTTGTATTCAGGTGCGGCAGTCCTCCGGCGGTTGGCAACAGCGGTAAACCTCTCTTGGTTTCTCAGCAACCGGTGTCGGAAGTCCTCCCAAAAACGACGACTACGCCTCACAAATGCAGCAGGACCTGAAACAGAGGCCGCCTGCTCATGGTGTGGGAAGAGAGGCGGTTGGTAGCCGTAAGCTGCTTGGAAAGGGGAAAAACCAGTGGTATTGATGAGAGAGTTGTGTGAATATTCTGCCCAGGGGAGATGAGATGACCAGGTGCGCGCACATAGCTCGTAGAGTGGTCTCTAGATCTTGGTTGAACCTCTCTACCTGGCCATTGTTCTGGGGGTGGAAACCGGAACTTAGACTGACCTTGACTCCCAACATTTTACAGAACTCCCTCCAGTAAGAAGCTACAAACTGAGGCCCACGATCAGAAACTATGTTCTGCGGAAGACCGTGCAGACGAAAAACGTGTTTTGTCACCAATACTGCCATCTCCTTGGCTGATGGTAGCCCCTGTAGTGGTATAGCATGAACCAGCTTGGAAAATCTGTCCACTATCGTCAATATGACTGTTTTTCCCTTGGAGCTGGGCAGACCGGTGACGAAATCCATAGCAATATGGGACCACGGCCTGGAGGGTACAAGAAGAGGTTGAAGAAAACCAGCAGGGGGAGTTCTGGGAGTTTTTACACTGGCACACACGGGACAGGAGGCAACTAATGCCCTTATGTCTGAAGACATGGTGGGCCACCAGAATCCTTGGGCCACTAGGAAGGCAGTTCTCATAACTCCAGGGTGGCAGGCTAACCGGGAAGAATGTCCCCACTTTAGGACTGACTGACGGAGACTGGAGGGAACAAACAGACAGTCTGCCGGACAACCTGGTGGTATATTTGCAGGATCAGTAACCAAGGCCTTGACCCTGCGTTCCAAGGACCACCGTGTAGCACCCAGAACCAAATGAGATGGGACAATGGGGCTGGCTGTAGTCGAGTCTCCACCCTCCTCTCTCTGATGTAGACGAGACAGGGCGTCCGGCTTGGTGTTCTTGCTGCCAGGGCGATAAGAAAGGGTGAAGGCAAACCGATCAAAAAACAGAGCCCACCTAGCTTGGCGAGGGCTTAGGCGTTTGGCAGTCCTGATATACTCCAGATTCTTGTGGTCCGTCCACACAAGAAATGGTTTCTCAGCACCCTCCAGCCAATGACGCCACTCCTCAAGGGCTAGTTTAACAGCAAGTAGTTCTCTGTTCCCAATGTCGTAATTTCTGTCTGCAGGAGAGAGCTTTCAGGAGAAATACGCGCAGGGATGGACTTTATTATCAGACGCCCTCTGAGATAAAACAGCCCCCACCCCTGTCTCAGACGCATCCACCTCCACAATAAATTGTTTGGAGGGATCAGGCTGAGTCAGGACGGGAGCTGCAGAGAAGCGTCTTTTCTTGCTCGGAAAATGCTTTGTCTGCGCCCTTATCCCAGATAAAAGGTACCTTAGCTGATGTGAGTCCATGCAGAGGTGCAGCCACGTCACTGAAGTTTCTAATGAACCGCCTGTAGAAGTTGGCAAACCCTAGGAATCGCTGAACTGGTTTGCGTCCAGTAGGAACAGGCCACTCCAGAACGGCCCTCACTTTGTCCTGGTCCATGAGAACTGATCCAGGTGAGATCACATGGCCGAGGAACTTTGTGTGTGTTGTGTGGAATTCACACTTCTCGGCCTTACAATACAGGTGGTTCTCAAGGAGGCGCTGGAGTACGGCTCTGACGTGCTGCACATGGGTCCCGAGATCTGGAGAAAAGATCAAAATATCGTCCAGATATACAAACACGAACTCATTCAACATGTCCTTGAGCACATCGTTAATAAAACTCTGAAAAACAGCAGGTGCGTTTGTGAGCCCGAAAGGCATAACCATATATGCAAAGTGGCCATTAGGGGTATTAAAAGCAGTCTTCCACTCATCCCCCTCACGTATACGGACAAGGTGGTACGCACTTCGGAGGTCCAATTTGGTGAAGATCTGGGCCCCCTTTAATTGATCAAAGGCAGTCTGTAATAGGGGTAAGGGGTAAGTGTTCCGAGCAGTGATGCAGTTCAACCCCCTGTAGTCTATGCAAGGACGCAACCCCCCGTCTCGTTTGCCCACAAAGAAAAATCCTGCTCCTGCAGGAGATGAAGAGGGACGAATGATGCCAGCCTGGAGACCCTCCTGGATGTATTCCTCCATAGCCTCCTGCTCAGGACGAGAGAGAGGATATACATGTCCCTTGGGTGGATGTGTTCCTGGCAGAAGATCTATGGCACAATCATAAGGATGGTGAGGGGGAAGGGACTTGGCCAGGATCTTGCTGAACACAGAACCAAGGTCATGGTATTCAGTAGGAACAGTGCTAAGATCCAAAGGTTCAGGGGAAGGTCTCTTTCCTGAGGAGCGAATAGTGGCTGCAGTTAAACAGTTCAACAAACAAAACGAACTCCAAGACAATACACGTCCTGAAGTCCAGTCCATATGAGGGGTGTGTCTGCACAGCCAGGGAAAACCTAAGATAACCTGTGGTTTCAGCGATTCCACAACAAAAAATCTCCGCAGTTCAGTATGGTTACCTGACACAGTTATATGAATGTCAACCGTACGTGCAGACACTTTATGAATGACTGCCCCATTGATGGCATGAATATGCAAAACTGGAGACAAATGTTCAACAGGAATCTTGAGTGTTTTTATTACTTCATGAGAAATGAAGTCGCCATCTGAACCAGAGTCAATTAAGGTCTCAAGCTCCTCCTGGACTCCTGCATAGTTTATTACGACCTTGGTTGAAGGCCTTGAGGGAGAAGAAAAAGACGAAATCCGGCTCACCAGTTCCCTCCTTGCTGATGAACCCTGTCGTTTCCCGGGCAGTCGCGCACAAAATGTCCAGACCCTCCACAGTACAAACAAAGTCCAGCTCCCATACGGCGCCGCCGCTCAGCGTGCGTCAGACGTCCTGCACCCAGCTGCATGGACTCCGGGGAAGGAACGAAATCCTGGCGAGGAGTGCTGGAACGGAGCGGAGGATCACTCACAGGAGGAAGCGGGCGAGGACGGGGGCTGGTGTTGCGGCGTCGCTCACGACCCCGTTCCCGTATCCTCCGATTAATACGAACTGCCAGATCAATCAGCTCCTCTAGGTCCTCTGGAATCTCCCTCGCCGCCAGCTCGTCCTTGAGGACGCTGGAGAGACCCTGGAGAAAAACGTCCACCAGTGCCTCATACGCCCAGCGGGTGCTGGCAGCCAGAGTCCGGAACTCCACGGCGTAGTCCGAGGCACTGCGCGGTCCCTGCTGGAGGCGAAGAAGCTCAGACGCGGCTGCTCGATGGGGTGTAGTAGGGTCGGATACAGTGAGGAGGTGGATTGAAAATGCTCGGAAAGAGCGGCAAAGTTCTGCTCCGCGCTCCCACTCTGCCAAACCCCATCGTTTGGCTCTACCCGTCAGAAAGTTCAAAGCAAAAGCAACCTTGATTTGCTCGGAGGGGAACTTGTCGGGGGTTGAAATCAAAGTGGAGGCAACAGGAGGTGATGAAAGCCCGGCAGTCCTCAGCTGTTCCATCGAACGGCTCGGGATGACCCAGTCTGGTTTGTCGGGTCGAAGGTGAAGGAACGTGCTCCAGCCTGGAGAGACGATCGTGGAGCTGTTGCATCCCGGACATGAACCCACGCATCTCCTGAGCCAAGGCCAACAGCTCTTCACCGGCGGTGGAACCTCCTTCACCCGATGATCCAGGTAAGTCCCTCAGCTGGGAACCTCCTGCTGGGTTGGTCATGGTCGCAGAGTAATGTTACGACTTGTGACCGAAGGAACCCAAACGCAGGAAGGAAGAAGTCAAACTCGAACTCGAAGTAGAATGTCACAGATTTACTTGAAATCTCAAAGAAGTCAAACATCCAGTTGTACAAACAAACAGGACTCTACGACACTGAAAACAACAAGGACAGAAACTTAAATACCAAATCACATAATCAGGAAACTGAAAACAGCTGAGAGAAACAGGTGAACACACAGAAGGGGGAGGAGGAGGGTGCAGCTGCCAGCTGATCCATGACAGCTGCAGTCGGTATAAAACCAGTCATAGAACAATCACTGAAAAGTGGCATTATCCGCCCATGCCCTGACTCCCCCTGTAACACGCCTATTTTCCCTGTACAGAAAGCAAACAAAACAGATTGCCGTATGATCCAGGATTTAAGAGCAGTAAATGAAGCAGTGCAGACCAGAGCTCCATTAGTACCAGACCCACACACACTGCTGAACTCCCTCAAGCCAAACCATAAGTTTTTTTCAGTGGTAGATCTAAGTAATGCATTTTTCTCTATACAAATACATCCAGATTCCCAATTTTGGTCCGCATTTACTTACAATGGTGCTAAATACACATATACCAGACTCCCCCAAGGTTTTGCAGACTCTTCACACAGGCCATTATGGATTGCCTTTCTGATCTGCAGCTATCACCTAAAAGCCAGCTCATAGTGTACGTAGACGACATACTAGTAGCAAGTGAAGATAAAGAAAGCTGTAAACAAGATTCCCTTACACTGCTGCGCCACCTCCACAAGACAGGAAATAAAGTAAGCCAGGCAAAACTGCAATGGGTAAAGGAGGAAGTCACATACCTAGGTCACACTCTGACAGCTGCAGGAAAACAAATCCATTTTACCAGAAAACAAGCTGTGGCAGACACCCCCAAGCCACAAAATAAAAAGCAAATGATGTCTTTCCTCGGGTTGTGCAACTACTGCCGTGCTTTGATACCCCACTATGCGGTTGTCACTCAACCCCTCCTTGACCTGATTCACGCCAAACCAATGACCATGACAGATAAGATACAGTGTACACCAGAGGCGGAAAAAGCGTTCACAAACCCTAAACAAGATCTAATCAACACTACCACATTAGCACTGCCTAACTATTCCAAACCGTTCGTGCAGACAGTGGACTGCAGGGAGGGATACATGACCTCTGTGCTTATGCAAAAACACGGAGACAAATTACGCCCCCTTACATTTTACTCCAAAAAGCTTGATCCTGTTGGCCAATCTCTACCACCAAGTGTGCAGGCAGTTTGTGCTGCATCGATGGCTGTAACCTCTTCGGCAGATGTAATATTATTTCATCCTTTACAACTTTTAGTCCCCCATGCCGTTTACGTTTTACTTCTACAAAGCAAAATGAACTTGCTTTCACCCGCAAGACATCTCTCTTACACAGCTACGTTATTAGCCCAATCACACATCACAACCGCTCGGTGCAACATTCTCAACCCAGCAACATTGCTACCTCTCCCAAAGGATGGAGAGCCACACAATTGCCTGGAAGCAACTGACAAGTTACAGTTACCACATCCAGACTTAACTGACACCCCTTTAACGACCGGCAGGACATGGTTTGTTGACGGTTCTTGCTCAAAAACGGAAATGGGAAAAAACCAAACCGGTTACACGGTTGTCCAGTTACCTAAAACAATCATTGAAGCAGCTCAGCTCCCTCCTAGCATGTCAGCACAAGCAGCTGAAATTACAGCGTTAACCAGAGCATGTGAATTAGCCAAAGGAAAAGACCTTACAGTATACACAGACAGCCAGTACGCTTTTTCCACACTTTTTTATTTTGCCATACAATGGGAACGCAGAGGAATGAAAACTTCCACAGGCAAACCAATCACCCACGCACAACTTTTACTTAACCTCTTACAAGCCATAAAGGCCCCATCAAGGTTTGCAGTTTGTAAATTTGCCGCACACACCACAAACATGTACACAATCTCAATAGGGAACAGGCTTGCTGATAAAATTGCAAAACAAGCTGCGGCAGGACACCACAACACAGGAACAGAAAACATACAACTCATAGACACTAGCATCATGCATGACATGCAAAGCTTAGCTCAACTGCAGGAAAAGAAACTGTGGTTATCAAAAGGAGCAGAAATAACTGAAAAACAAATTTATGAACTGCATGGTGAACCTATACTCCCGAAATCATTGTTCAAAGCAGCGGCAGTTGCGACACATGGGCCATGCCATGTGTCGACAGGAGGAATGAGAGTGCTCATACAAAGTCACTTTACTGCATTTGGCCTACAATCTTACTTAAAAAGGTTTTGTACAACATGCCCTACCTGTATACGGCATAACCCACAGGGTAATATGCGACCAAAGCGGAGAGCTTTTCCTAAGCCATCCTACCCTTTCCAGGTATTACGCATGGATTTCATTGAACTTGCGGCAAGTGGCCCCTATAAGTACTGCCTTGTGCTAATTGACGCATTCTCAAAGTGGGTAGAAATAATCCCTACCAAAAAAGCAGACGCGATCTCAGTAGCAAAAGGTATCTGTAAAACCATCATTCCCAATCATGGAATACCAGAAATTATACATAGTGATAATGGAGCCCATTTTGTTAACACCATCATCCAAAACATGGCCGCCAGCCTAAAAATGACGTTGAAAAATCACTGTGCATACCACCCACAAAGTGCAGGACTTGTGGAACGCACAAATGGAACAGTAAAAATCAGACTCAAAAAATGCATGTAAACAACAGGAAGACCATGGCCAGAGTGTTTAGATCTAGTAAAACTATACACGAGAATCACACCTACATCAGATGGCCGGACACCCTTTGAAATAGTCTATGGTAGGCCCTATAGGTTACCTATAGTAGCCACAGACTTACAAAAAGGAAATGAAGAACAACCAATAGCAGATTTCATCATAAGAATGATAAACCAGTATGTAGTAGTTCATCAATGTCCTAAAAAGGAAGAACTGGGCCAGCCCATGGTGGGAGGGACCATCCCAATCCTTCTAACAACACCCACGGCAGTAAAAATAGCTGAACGCCCCAGCTGGATACATCTCAGTCACTGTAAGTTGCAGCGTGCACCAGAGGGCTAAAGGAGGCTGTTGTGGTGAAATCTGACTACAGAGGGGTTCCGTCTTTTAGTGGCGGTTCGTCTCAATCGTCAGCAAAGAAACCAGCCGAACCCAACATCCATTAGAACTTGGATCTTTGAAGTGACTCTGCAACCTAGCAGCATGGAAGGCCCACTGCTGGGAGACCGCAGCAGGTGGGCGCGGAGCTGCGCTAAGACTGTAGCATGTCTTCTTATCGCACTGACTTTCTCAAAAAGCCACTCCGCTTCTTCTCTACCTGTGCGTCAATAACGTGTAACGGTTTCAGTTCCTTTGTGTTTTGTTCCTGGATTTCCTGTTTTATTTTGTAGTATTTCCTGTTTCGTTGTTGTTTTGAGTTTTACCTTGCCCCATACATGTTGCCTTGTATGTATTTAAGTCCTGTCTTTCCCTTCCTCCTGTGCTGGTCCATAGCTTTGTAATTGTCTCGTTCCCCCGTTTCAGAGTTTTTCGAGTCTCAAGTTTTGCCTGCCTGTTGCAGTGGTTTTGTTTTGTAGCTTCGAGTTTCTGTTATTAAACCTCCATTCCCTGCATCCTCCTGCCTCCTCGCCTTTCTGCGCCTGGGTACCTCCCATTCCCCCCCGTAACATAACGTTGCAGTTTAATATGTACGCGTACGTAAAACAGCTTGCTAAATTTACATTACGTACGTGCAAATTCTCTTGCAATTTCGAGTTTCTCTAAAAAAAGAAGAGGCCCAACAACTGCCTAACACTACGTTCTTCCCCCGAACAAACACACCTGCACCGCGGACTTCAAAGGGAGAAAACACTGCAGAGCGGAGTCAGGATGCAGCGGCTCAGTCTGTAGAGCAGGGAAATACACCTGAGTCACTATTTGTCCCACAGTACTTTGTATTTTTTCATAATCATTTTACATTTTCCCCCGTTTAATCCAATTACTCGGGTCGCGCTGGGCGGGGCTAATCTCTGCGATTTGAAGTCATCTGTTCACATTGATGATTAAAATTATTATTTGACAGTACAGTACAGAAGTTATTTGTTGAAAAAACGTTTCTAAAGTACTTTAGTACTTTAGTACTGATTTGTGAAACAAATGCTTGAGCCTGTAAAATAGTTTGTTCTTTCTTTTCAATGTATAATAGAGTATTTAATTGTATAAACAAAAGTAAAAAAAAAGGTTTCTACTTCACGGATTTTGCCTATCACGGGTTCTTTTTGGAACGTAACCCCCGCGAAAAACAAGGGTTTACTGTACACAGAATAACTATAGTTGCACCAGCTTAAGTGCCTGGTGAGGAGGAAACCATTAAAAGGATCGTCGTGGGAGTGACCACAGCACCAGAGACCTGGCAGGATCGTCGTGGGAGTGACACATCACCGGAGATCAATTTCCTGCTCCCCGGTAGACGACAGCTCATCCTGGGACGAGGAAGAGTCATCGGACCAACACATCTGGACCTGCATCTGAGTAACACCTGCTGTTGACCTTTGCTCGAATACATTCAGCCATGACGCAGGAAGGCAGTGAGAATGAGCCAGTCTCCAACATAGACTCAGAAATAGACCCCGTCACTGTATTGCAGACAAAGTTATCAGAACTAAGTTATGAGCATGACCAGGCTATGGCTCAGATAGCCGCTCTGAGTAATGGAACAAACCGATCATACATTTATATGAATAGGGCCTAGGGAACGCCCTATTCAGCCCTTTCAACAGTCGATGGCCACTCTATTGATTAATTTTTAGATGAAATCCAGCGAGCTATTAGAGCTAAAGGTCTGGGAGAGGAAGATCAGGTGGATTTCATTATGTCACATCTTAGAGGCTCAGCACTGGAGGAGATCAAGTTGTGCACAGAAGATGAGTTTAAGGCACCTGATGAAATTGTCAACTTACTCAGAGATGGTTACAGGGAGAAACGCAGTGTAGCACAACTTTTACAGACTTTATACAGCCGCCACCATGTAGAGGGTGAAGATTTTTTTGAATATTCCCACGCACTGTCACAGATCCTTCGCTCAGTTTTAAAACAAAAACCAGATGCAATTCTTGATGCAAATGTAGCAGGATGAGTTAATTGGGCTCCCAGGTGTAGTAACTCCAGTCCTGGTGCTGCTAATTAGCACCAGGCCACCTATATAGCGGGACTGAGCTGGCTTCTGCTCATTCCTGCCTGAGACTGCCTCCCTGGGTTCCTGCACCTGGAAGTGCGGTGCTGTGGATGTCACCACTCCAGGTTGTACAGCCGGTGGGCTTGTGACTGGGGTGGAGGCGAAATGGGAACGGAGCGCATCGCTCCGGTTCCTTGTGATATCCCCCACTGACTGGTATGTGTGTGATGTGTGCCTCTTCGCCCTGCATGTCCTCTGGTTGCAGAGGTAATGCCCTGCTGCCTGTTTTCTGGTTTGCCTCCACAGGGTGATTGGTGGAACCCACTGCTGCTGCTTTGCTTTTCTTGTTTTTATTGTGATTTCTGTCCGGGTCCCACCCCCGCCACGACGGAACCGGTTGGAGCGAACGCCCAGCTCACAGAGACGTCGTTGCTGCGGCATCTCACCTGACTGTGGACGACTCCCACCAGCTGATCGGCGGTGGTTGGGCGGCTTACCAGCGCCCGGAACACTAATCATCTTTTTTAATCTTTATTTTTAATTGTGTGTCTTTTATTGATTTTGTCAATTTTATTCTTGTTTCAGGAGGTAGGAGGCCGAGGTGGTGGACTGCTGTGTCTGGTGGTGGGTCCCAGTGTGCTGTGTGGTTTCCCTCACTTGTGCAGTGATTCACAAAGGGGTGTTTGCATTGTTTTTTTACGCTGTTTTTAGCCACCTCGGTAAGCTCCTCCTCCAGAACATTTTTAAATGACTTTTATCAAGGATTGTTTTATTAAAAGGTTTCTTAACATTGTTTTTAACTGAATTCTAATAAATTATATTTTAAAACATATTTTAAACCCTGCCTTGGTTTAGAGCAGGACCTGCACCTGCCTTACTTCAAAATCTTTTCCTGGGGCTCAGCAGCCCCATGTGGCGTTGTCAACCCGTTTTCTCGTGCTGCCACACAAAGATGGCATTCAGAGACCAGTTTGTTGAATGAATAAGAGATTCCGCACTCAGAAGGGAGCTCCGCAGAATGCTTAGAGACAAACCTGTCATGGTGCCTCTGTCAGGTTCCGCCCCCTCCCCTCTCTGCTTGGCCTAATTCACCGCAGCTGCCGCCACTCAACTCATCAGCCTGCCAGACCTTCCTAAGGAGCTCCAGGACCAGTATTCAACGCAAGTTCGTTGCCTCTAATGGTGCATGTTCTAGCCTCTAGTGATCCATGTTGGATTACCTCCTACACTTCGCCTCACGACTCTTTGTCCTGTTTCAGGAATTTCCTAGTCCACGAGTGGACGGTCAAGCGGACGCGCCGATCAGAATTCCATCCACACTCACCTCCTTCAGTGGAGCGCTGTTGGAGTCCACGCCAACTCTCAAGCCACGGTCGGTCCCTCAAGCTACGTTTCCAGTCCTCGTCTCGCCTCAGATCCACAGACCCCCTCCAGCCACGTCGCCTCCCTGCCGCATCAAGACAACCTCACCAAGTGAACTAATAAACCCATTACTTACCACTACTCACCTCCTGTCATCCTTCCGGGTTCCAGCATCTGGGTCTGCCAAGCCTAGTCAGTCATGACAAAACCAGATTCCTCACTTTTCGAAGTGCGCCAGGAAGCAATTTCATGGTCAGCAGAGGACAGGCCCATTAACACTAGAGTTGTAAAAAGCAGAGGTATATTGGGCAATGATGGGAGCGACGGAAGCCAACCTACATGTAGTACAACCAAAAGTGAACTGCCACATTAGATGATATTCTTAAAGTGGTCTCTGAACAAGGCAAAGCTTTAGGGGAGTTTGTTAATGTGGTGAGAGAAGGAGTTGTTTTCCGGGGAAGCTCCCACAGAGATGGGAGAGTAAAAACAAAGTTCCAGTATACTGATGATGGCAAACCTATTTGTTTTAAGTGCAACACAGTTGGACACATCGCTCGGGAGTGCAGATCACACAAAAAGGGAAGTTAACCTACCCCTTCTGAAACATGGCCCAGGGAAACTAGCACCCTCGGTTGCCAAGAGCCAGGCAATCCAAGGTGGAAGTAAAGGCTCTCAGATACTTACTCGAGAGAGATTCCTAGAGCGAGCTGTGGGCTCATGCCCCGAAGTTGAAGTTGAGGTGGGTGGAGTCAAGACTAGATGTATATTAGATAGTGGAAGTCAGGTCAGCACCATTTCTGAGTCATTTTTTCGTCAGCACCTGCTTGGTGAGGATGAGGACAAAATTCCCACAGCCAAGTGGCTTAAACTAACAGCTGCTAATTCACTGCCTATTCCTTACATAGGTTACGTGGAGTTAGATGTGAAGACTATGGGATTAACTGTTACAGAGTGTGGATTTTTGGTAGTGAGGGATCCTGATAAGCAGAACAGCGGTTTAGTTTCAGATAGGGTCAGCACAATGACAAATGAAACCCAGCAGCCGGATAAAAATAATCCTCCACTGCTTATAGGGATGAATGTGATAAAGAGATGCAAAGAGTTGGCTATTGCCAGTTTGGACTCCACGCTTGGAGGCCAGTTAGATTCAGCTTGGAAAGAAACACTGCAAAAGTTGGAAATGGTTGATGGGGCAGAAAAAGTTTCTGCAGCTAGGGTGGCAAGTAAATATGCCACCCATGTGCCAGCAGCTTTGGTAGCCACCGTGTATGCTAAAAGGGGCATAAAACACTCTCATGGGCTGCTGTTGCTTGAGCCAACGAACACACCCATGCCCAGTGGCCTGATTGTGATCCCTACCTTGGTGGAGGTTGCTAAACGTGTGTTTCCTGTACAAGTGGTGAACCTCTCTGAAGAGGACATATGGTTATCACCGAAAACTGGACTGGCAGCTGAGGTGTCTTTCAAGGCGGTTGAAACCTGGCGTGAAGAGTCGTTAAGAGGGTAAACAAACATAATAATGTAAAAAAAGAAGTTGTGTTGACTGTAATTGTTGTAAAAGTATTCAGTTTTAAGAAATTTGATGAAATTAGTAATTTGATTTGTTCAATTGTCGCTGCATTTTACGTGTGTTTTACAGCAGTGCTCGACGAAGCCAATGTTATGACTGGTGATCAACTTAGCCGTCATTCCTGTTACAGTTCGGGCCACAGAGCACCTGCTGTAGTTATTCTTGTGTACTCTTTTTCTTAAATTTGATCTTTTTCTGTCTTTTTGTCTTGTTTACACTTGTTTTCTTTCGTGATTTTGGAAGACCGGAAAGTGACTGGCTAAAAGAAGCATCTAGATGGCATAATAGATTCACATTTTTATTTATTTTTTTTTATCTTCCTGATTACCATTTTTTTTTTTAATCTAAAATCCTGAGTTACATTTTTGTTTTGGAATAAAGAACCCAAAGACAGTTTTGTGTCCTGTGCAGGCTTGAAGTCGCCAGGCTACATATTTATATCTGGAAAAAGTATTATTTATGTAACTGGTACAAAGTTGGATAAAATACACTTTTATTTGAAGTGAATTAACTTTTACCTGGCTTATTAAATAAAGACAAGTCTAAAAATATGTTGGCCTCATTTTTATAATAAAGTGCATTGGGTAGCAGTTTTAAATATTAAAATAAATATTTTCTGCAGTTTCTAAGAAACAAAAAAAGAGAATTGAGCCGCTGTTGTGTGGGTCGTTTGATTTCTAAGGAAAATGGCAAAAAAATAACAAAGGAGTTGAGATGATGTATTTGTAGATGATTAAAAACACTTTTCAGTTGAAAAAAATGCAGAAAATTGCCACTGAACAGCGAAACAAAGTTTGAAGCAGATGGGCGACTGCAGCAGGTCAGCTGTTTGTGTGTGAAGGTAAAAACAGAAACAGTGCATTAAATCATATTTGGACAATGATTGAGAAAGAATTTTCTGTTAAAAAATTCAGCAATAATAATGGCGATGAAGCAAAAGCTCGGGTAGGAGGCGGTGGTATAGTGGTATGGACATTAACTCAAGAAGTTTTAGTTTGGCACCATTTGTAGAGTTTCAAAACCAAAGCCCACCTGATTATTGTAGCTCTGTGTATTTGCAACCCTCCGGCATCAGTAAATGATCCGCCATGATGCTGCAGACTGATTCAAAAGAACAGTTTGGGGATGTAATGAAGCAGATTTAACTCTGGAAAACTCACAGGGGTCAAATCTGGTCTCTGTGTGTCATTGTGTTGACTATTTTTGGTCGCTGTTATCAAAAATGAACAGAAAACGTCAAATTCACTTTAAAGCACAAAAGACAATTGTTTTCTATAAATGTGCTAGAACTCAGTTATTCTACTGAGTGAATATTGACCTTTATCCCTTGTGCTATCCTATGACCCCACCCTTACATTGACCTGTTCTCCCTACCATGACAAAGGTGGATAAAGGTGGAGAGGATTTCATGTAATCCATGGACACCAGTGAAGATCACAAACCATTGAAGAAAAAAGGTTCAGAGCACTGTCTAGTGGGTCTAGATGACCCAACTCACCATGTTAAAGCGCCTAGGATAGCACAAGGGTTAACCATAGAAATCTCTCCATGAATTTGGTAGATTTGTCATGAAAAATTAAGGTAGCTGTGATTGGGAGAACCCGGCACAAAATGTCCATAAGACCTTTTGTTATATGTTTCCAAAATGTATTATTATTACTGTCCACTAGAGGCCACTGTTGTGTTGTATTACAGGAACTTATGAGGAAGTCCAGCTTCCATTCTGCTCATTTTCTCAGCTCTCCTTTTTTTTCTTGCATCTTGAGTATTTATGTGAGCCAGAAGATCAAACCAATGAGTTATATCACTAGAGGAGACACGCCCACCTTAGAAGCCTGGCCGACGGTGGCGGAGCGCAACGCCATATTGGTGAGGTCGACGACGCCCACATGACATTGATTTCCATTGATTTTAGTGGTGTCTAAGTAGCTTTTATAAACTGTATATATTTTTAGATTTAAATTTATTTATACATATATATAAATATATTATATTTTATGTATATAATGTATATATAGATACATCATTTGTTGTTGTTAAAGAAGAGAAACAGGCAGCCTTAAAAGCTCAAACTTGAATGAAAATGCATTGTTGCAGGACT
>JAUDJI010000184.1:0-21078 GCA_037389245.1 Oryzias sinensis | reverse complement strand
CCTCTCTGCTTGGCCCCTGATTCATCCCAGCTGGGTCCACTCAACTCATCTGCTTGCCAGACCTACATAAGGAACTTCAAGACCAGGATTCATCACCAGTTCATTGCCTCTAATGGTGCTTAGTCTGGCCTCTCATAGTCTCAGGTTATGTACCTCTCGCCTTCGCCTCACGAACTCTTTGTCCGGTTCCAGGAACCTCATTCCTACGAGTGGACGTCCAAGCTGGACACGCTGAGCAGGAACTCATCTGGATTCATTTACCTCACTGTGGAACTTCGACGAAAGCCACGCCACGGCACGAGCCATAGCCGGACCTCCAAGCCACATCTCGAGTCATCGCCGATCCTCAAGTCTCGCGGCGGACCTACGGACCCTCTCCAGCCACGCCGCCTACTAATACTACTACTACTACTGGGCTTCTAAATAGTATTCTAGAAAGCTTGAGAGAGCTAATCATCCTCTTTCTTTTTCTAGTTGGAGTGTTTTCAATTTCACTCTTGGTTTTTTTCCCTTCCCAAATAAATCTACTCACTTGTTTGTCCCATTTTACAAATTGATCCTCTGCGATCTGCACTGGCAATGATAAGAAAAGATATAGCAATATAGGTAGCACATTCATTTTTATAACCTCTATTTTGGAGCTAAGGTCCATGAACAGACTATTCCATTTTGTTAAATCTTTTTGTATTGAACTATTCATCCTACTATCATTAATCTAAAAGTTTACCAAGTTTTACCATCAGAAAAAACTAAAATATTTTATATTTACTGCATCACATTTCAATTTATATCTTTGTCTAATTGAATCTGCTGGTTTATAATTTATGCAAAGTAATTGAGTTTTAGAAATATTTAATTTGTATCCGGATTTACTATCAAAGTCCTTCAGAATCGTCAGGTATTTTGGGAATGCTAGTTCTGGGTTCTGCAGATAAATAATATCATCTGCAAAGAGCCCAATTATTTGTTCTTCCTTTCCTATCATCACCCCTTTTAAATTGTCACACTGTCTGATTTACTGGGCTAGGGGCTCAATGAAAAGAGCAAAGAGAATTGTAAAATATATTTTGATATGATCACATTGCAGAAAAACAGCTGAAAAAATCTTTAGTTCTCCACTGAAAGCATTTTCTGACATCTCTAAACTGTAGAGGGGCTTTGAAAAACATGAGAATCCACGGGGCCCAAAATGTCTGAATGTGGCCCTGAAAAGGAGCTGCTGATGGTTCTGCTGGTAGTCTAAGGGTTTCAGCTGGTTCTGCTGCTCCCAAAGTTGGTTCCATATGGAGGCCCGTATGGGGATCTGATTTCTATAAATATACAACTATTTACATGAAAAATGTCAACTTATAAACATCAGGATCTCAATGAACTGATGACCCCTGTTGCTGTACTAAACACCAGCCATGAATTTGATTAACCAGAATTCACTGCAGGGGCATTTGTCACACCAAGAGTTTATCTCTGTCAGTAAAATTACTTCTTTGCTAAATTATTTGTATTTCAATGAGAATGATGATAAAGATGAGGAAGACTATTGTGTTGGTGAAAGAAATCCTGTAGCCATTGATCAGAATGATGGTGATGATGAAGATGGATCTGCTGGGGTGGTGATGAAGATGTTGAACCTGAAGTGAATGAGTTGGATCCAAACACACAAAGGGATCCTAAAGATTTAGCTTGTGATGTCGACACCTTGAAAGAACAACTTGCTAAATGAGAATATCACTTCAAAGATCCACTGACCAGCTCCCTGAACAGAGAAACAGTTTCAGAGATGATATCCATGCTAGTCTAGAAAAACTAGAAAACATTTTTACTGCAAATACTAGAAAAGGATGTGGTTAACTGTATACTGCACAGAGATGAAACATGGAAAAAACAGCTTGAAACATTCAGAACCACCAGCACTCCCATTGTGCAGAGAACCATAGCTGCTTCCACAGATGTCAGTCCCACAACTCCAACTGACATGCTTCACTCTTCTTTTTCTAGTCAGCCTGCTGCAGCGCCATACGATTCTAAAGCGCCTGTCAGGATGGAATTTCTCACCTTTGGGACCTCTGGAGATTCATCTGATGTTCTCAGCTTCATTGAACAATGTGAACATGATCTAGATGTTCCACCTCTATCAACCATGAGTTGCTGGGAGTCCTGTCTGCAGTCCTAAAGGGACCAATTCTCAGTTGGTGGAAAGCCACAAAAGCTCTGGAGCACGACTGGACGTCATTCTAACATGCATTCATGTCAGCTTTCCTTTTCTCGGATTATTGGAATGAGGTTGAAGAAAAATGAAGAATAACAGTTCAAAACCAGATCAGTGTCTCTGGGACTTTGTTTACGATTATGATGCTTCATGTTTGAAGTGGAAGACAGACATGTCAGAAGAAGAAATTGTGCAACATATCCTCAATAACATCAACCAAAAGTGTCTGGTTGTCTCAGAGGAACTGTCTCTACAGCAACACAGCTTGTCACAATAGGAGCCATGGTTGAGAAGGATTGCATGGGGCCCCAGAATACTGGAAAAAGTACATTCAACTCTGAAAAAGCCACGAAGAAAACATCTGAGAGGAAACCTTTCCAAAAAGGTGCAGTAGGGGTCACTGTTGTGCAACAAAGACTTGTTAGAAATAAAGATTCCAACCTTTGAATTGTTCCTGTTTCCATCAGAGGCTGTGAGGGTGAAGCTGCAATTGACACAGGAAGCACATTTACACGTATGCTAGAAACCCTGTGGAAACCAGTTTCCAGAGAAGAAGATTTTCAACCACCAGAAAGCAATGTTTTGGAATGGCTGATGGAACGCCTCACCAGGCTCTGGACAAGAAGACAGTATGTTGCTAATGGCACGAAGAACAGTGGCCTGTGTAAATTGGTGCATGTTATGAAAAACAGCTATCTTACCATGTAAACTGAAGTCTTTCATAAAGATTTACTGAAAGTGAAGACTGAATCTTTGCTTACTCAGCAGGAAGAAGCAAAGGTCCAAAGTCTCAGCATCAGTTCAAGTCAGCAACTGTAGCTACAAGAAGATTTGAATGTTTTCCTGGAGGATCTGCAGGAATGGAGGAATGTTTAATGCTGCTAAAGACTCATTCAAAGAGATTGGATTCAGACTTCTGAAGGATGAAGAACATTTTTGTCAGGATTTCATTTCTCTGGTGTTGTTGCTCTGCCTGAAGGAAAGTCTATGTTTGAGAGGCCTTCATGACCAGGGGGGTATTTCAGGAAGCATGTTTAAACTAGCCTGACTTTGAGCCTGAACTCTGGCTGAAATCAGCCTGAACTTGCTTACTCTGGGTATGTCGGTTCCAAAAGACCAGATATGAGTTGCCGTAATTACGCTCGACTTGCTAACCCTGGGTTAACGCACGGTACATAAAGACATTCTCAATAGATTGCCGATTTCTGGAGTCACCATGGAAACGCGTGGAGAGAAAAAAAAGAAAGCGCGACACTTGAGACGGAAGTGAGACGGAGTCTGAGATTATAAGGACATTAATGGAGTAATAAGGACATTAATGGAGTAAAGTTGGGTCCAAAGGTAGGTCCAACTGCAGTATTTAGATTTATTCAACTTATTCAACTTAAATTTATTAGTTTGAACCTAAGTACATTAAGTAGGACCAATATGATTCATTTTTGTTCAAGTAACGCTATCTAATCATGTGGAAATGATTTTCATAATTTTTTTATGTTCATTCAAAGTGAACGTTTTTTGAGTGTAGTTTACCTGCTTTGTTTTGTCCTTATTCAATAAAGGAACATAATGTTACACATTGTGTTTTTATATTCATATTGAATGTGTATTATTTTATATGACAGAGTACTAGGGCCCCACGTAAGGAAAAAGGATAAAGTCATAAATTTATGAGGCTGGTTCTTTCTGCAGAAATGCAACATATTCCTTTTACAGTTTTGATAGTTATGACAATGTGATACTTCATATTCTGGCACATCAGCATGTCTTCGTTTATGAAACCATACTGAAGGACAATTTCACCAAATGCCCTTCATCTGTCATTTTAACAACTGTCCTCCTTTAAAACAACTGGCTACAATATTATGACTTGTCTTTTTTCCCCTCTGTGGCCCTAATATTCTATCATTTTATAAATAGCCTTATAGTCTATGGGACACTGTAAATTACCTAATGATAGCAACACCATCTAAAACTCATTATTTATCCAAAATGATTGACATTAATGATCACAAACGTTTAAATAATGACAGCGGGTCTAGTTATATGTGATAACAATGTACAGTGAGCAGTGAAATAACTGTTGGTTTCCATTTGTGGCGACTGCTGACTGACATTAGGGATGAGATTAAATAGATCCTGGAATTTAGCCTGGTCTGGAGCAGGCTAGCTCCACAGAAAAAATCTCCATGGTAATTTATACCATAACATAGCCTCCTGCCCCCTATCCAGCTTTAGTGCAACCGGATTGGGGATCAATTGAGCCAGGATCACCAAGATATCCTGGCTTAATCCCTTATCCTACTTTTGTGCAACAGGCCCCAGAAACTTGTTACAGATATCAACACCTGGATGGACATAGGTTCTTCCGTTTAGTCTGGTGCAAAAGAAACAATATTTGTAACCATCAGATACATAAAAAACAGGATTTTTAACTCAAGCAGAATGTTGTTTTCTTTTTACTTCTATACAACAGTCCTCTGCTGTTTCCTCTGCACTGACGTCTCTATCTGACACTTTCTCCTGAAACAGAGAAAAACAGACAGAACTTCTTGTAGAGAATCGACATTTAAATGAAACCTGACCTGAGAGTCTCCAGTTTACAGTCTGGACTCTCCAGTCCAGCAGACAGCAGCTTCACTCCTGAATCCTGAAGCTTGTTGTAACTCAGGTCCAGAATTCGGAGTCTGGAGGACTGAGAGCTAAGAACTGAGGACAGAGCTGTACAGCTTCTCTCTGACAGATTACAGTCTCTCAGTCTGAAGAAAACAAAGACGGACAGCAGTTATTGAATCTTTCATGTTTCCACTGAGATTCATTTGTTGACTGAAGGTGATTTTCCTGAGAGTTCTTACAGAGCTTTGTTGGAGGCTTTGATCACTGGCAGCAGCCTCAGAAGAGCCTCCTCTGAAGGAGAGTATTTCTGCAGGTCAAACTCTTCCAGATCTTCTTCTGATGACAGTAAGAAGAAGACCAGAGCAGACCACTGAGCAGGAGACAGTCTAGGTCTGAAGCGAAATCCTAACCACTGAACAAGAGATGGTTTATGTGTGGAGACACCTCCTGACCTCAGGAACTGTTGGATCTCCTTCACTAGAGAACCATCATTCAGTTCATTCAGACAGTGGAACAGGTTGATGCTTTTCTCTGCAGACAGATCCTCACTGATCTTTGTCTTGATGAACTGGACTGTTTCCTGATTGGTCTGTGAGCTACTTCCTGTCTGAGTCAGGAGACCTCGTAGGAGACTCTGATTGGTCTGCAGTGAAAGACCCAGGAGGAAGCGGAGGAACAAGTCCAGGTGTCCGTTTGGACTCTGTAAGGCCTTCTCCACAGCACTCTGGTAGAACTGGAATGGACCTCTCTGCTCAGGCTGAGACATCTGTGATTGTTCTTCCTCCATGAGGTTGTGTCCAGAGGTGATGAAGGTCAGGTGGACATGAAGAGCAGCCAGAAACTCCTGAACACTCAGATGGATGAAGCAGAAGACCTTGTCCTGGTACAGGCCTCTCTCCTCTCTAAAGACCTGTGTGAACACTCCTGAGTACACTGAGGCTGCTCTGATATGGATGCCACACTCTGTCAGGTCGGATTCATAGAAGATCAGGTTTCCTTTCTGCAGCTGCTCAAAAGCCAGTTTTCCCAGAGACTCCATCATCTTCCTGCTCTTTGGACTCCAGTGAGGATCTGTCTCAGCTCCTCCATCATACTTGACCTTCTGGACTTTGGCCTGAACCACCAGGAAGTGGACGTACATGTCAGTCAGGCTCTTGGGAAGCTCTCCTCTTTCTCTGCTCTTCAGCAGATCCTCCAGAACTGTAGCAGTGATCCAGCAGAAGACTGGGACGTGGCACATGATGTGGAGGCTTCTGGATCTCTGGATGTGGGAAATGATCCTGCTGGCCTGCTCTTCATCTCTGAACCTCTTCCTGAAGTACTCCTCCTTCTGTGGATCATTGAACCCTCTGACCTCTGTCACCATGTCAACACACTCAGCAGGGATCTGATTGGCTGCTGCAGGTCGTGTGGTTATCCAGAGGCGAGCAGAGGGAAGCAGGTTCCCCCTGATGAGGTTTGTCAGCAGATCAGCCACTGAGGTGGACTTTCTAGGGTCATTCAGGATCCGAGTCTTGTGGAAGTCCAGAGGAAGTCGACTCTCATCCAGACCATCAAAGATGAAGAGGACCTGGAAGTATTCAAAGCTGCAGATTCCTGCTTGTTTGGTTTCAGGGAAGAAGTGATGAACAAGTTCCACCAAGCTGAACTTCTCCTCTTTCAGCACATTCAGCTGTCTGAAAGTGAATGGAAATGTGAAGTGGAGGTTCTGGTGGGCTTTGCCTTCAGCCCAGTCCAGAGTGAACTTCTGTGTTAAGACTGTTTTCCCGATGCCAGCCACTCCCTTAGTCATCACGGTTCTGATTGGTTCTGGTCTTCCAGCTGGGAGTTGGAAGAGCTCTTCTTGTCTGATGCTTGTTTCTGCTCTGCCTGCTTTCCTGGATGCTGCTTCAATCTGTCTGACCTCATGTTCTTCATTCAGCTCTCCTCTTCCTCCCTCTGTGATGAAGAGCTCTGTGTAGATCTCATTCAGAAGGGTTGGGTTTCCTGCTTTAGCCATCCCCTCAAACACACACTGGAACTTCTTCTTCAGACCAGATTGGACTTCATGTCGACAAACTGCAGCAGCAGATCCTTAATGAAGACAACAAACAGTAAATCAACTCTCTGCAGCCCTGAATGATGAGGGTTTGAATCCCTGTGGTTCCATGTGTTCAGACATCAGGAAATCTGAAACCTTCAGAGAAATCCTCTTACTGCTCTGCAGTCCATCAGCCAGCTCCTCCTGCTTCATTCTCCTCAGGAAGTTCACTGTGATCTTCATCAGTGACGCTCTGATGCTCCGCTGTTCTTCATCTTCATCTTCCAGCTCCTCCTCTTCCTCCCTGTGACTCAGAAGCTTCTGGATCTTCTTCAGCTCCTTCTTGACAAAAGTGACAATGTTGTCCTCCAGCAGCTGCAACAGAATTCCAGATGAATGAGCCAATCAGAGTGAAGTCATGGAGCCAAACATCAGCTCCATGTTGGACACACTGACAGTCCACTGGTGTCCAAAGTGCAGCATGGAGACGACTGTGGACAGAATGATGGGAAAGTAGTTTTTGTTCATGTACAGACCAGAAAGATGGAGTCCAGCTGTGTTTGATGCTGCTGGACAGACGGACCACTGGGAGTCTCTCTGCTCTGCTGGTCCAGTCTGTGGACAATCAGCAACAATCAGATCCTACTGGACCCACTGGTGTCCTGCAAACACTCTGTCATGGTGCCTCTGTCAACCCCACCCCTCTCTGCTCTGCTCAGGAGGATTCCCAGCTGTTGCCACTCACCTAATTAGCCCTGCTGCCTTCTTAAGGAGATCCACAGCCAGTATTCGTTGCCAGTTCGTTGCTCCTCCATGGTGCTTGTCTGGTCTCTCATGTTTATGCCAAGAAAGTTAATCCTGATTAGTAATTTGTCTACGCCTCGCTTCCAGGACTCAGTCATCACGAGTGCTACCTGGGATTTCCTCCGGAACCACCTGTTCTATCCACGTTCTCCTCACCAGCCGTTCATGCTCTCTCAGCCTCCGCAGAAGCCCTCCAGCCACGCCTCGCCTTCCTGCCACCTACCTGCAGTCTCGAGCCGAAGACATCACCTCTGGCAGATCACCTTCATGAACAAAATAAATCAAATTACTTACCTTATAACTCTCCTGTGTTCCTTCAGGGTTCCAGTATCTGGGTCTGTCTCAAAGCCTCGAATACCATGACAGAACGAACTGGCAAAACTCCTGACCCTGCTGACCCGGAAGAGCTCAGTCACTCCATTTCACAGCAAGGAATTCAACTCGACCTGCAAGCGGATTCCATAACTAAGATGTCTTCAGCGCAATATGACCTTTACCGTCATATGGAATGTATTTCACAAACTCTAAATATTTTATCTGGTCATTTTTCCAAATCCACAGCTGCTACGGCTCATCCTCCTCCCGGAAATGCCTCGGAGACCCACCTTTTACCCGGAAATGCTCCAGCGCCTCTCACATCAGAAAACTTCCATCTACAGCCGGAACCATTCTACGGTGATGTCGAAGCCTGTGGTGGTTTCCTACTGCAGTGCCAACTCATATTTCAGCAAGCACCCGGGTATTATCAAACGGATCACAGCAAAATAACGCTCATAATTTACGCCCTGCGGAACAAAGCCTTACAATGGGCACAAGCATTCCTAGCTGCTCACCCCATTTCACATTTACCATTTGACGCTTCATAGAAGAATTCCGTTTAGTATTTGATAAACCACATAAGCAGGAAGATGCAGTACAGCGATTGCTGAGCCTCAAGCAACGCAATCGACTTGTTTCAGATCACGTCATTGATTTCGTATTTTGGCAGTTGAAGCGGGTTGGCCCGAACCCGCTCTGAAGGCCATCTTCTACCAATCTCTCAACGACCGCATTAAAGATCACCTTTGTACACAGCCTAAAGCTAATTATTTTGAAGAACTTGTCCCTGCAGCCCTTCGATCAGATCTTCGACTTTGTGAACGCCAAGCTGAATAGGACCACCTAAACCGACAAGTCACCCACTACACCCCGGAGGAACCTATGCAAGTGGGACATTCCAAACTCTCCGCTGAGGAAAGGAGAAAACGAAGAGATGAAGGTCTGTGTTTTTATTGCGGAAATCCTGGTCACAAGATAAATCTATGCAACCGTCATTTAAAACGAAGGATTCTACTAGACCTGATGGTGATAACTTCTTTTTCGCCCCTGTCAAGATCTGTCACAAAGCTAAGATTCATGAATTCAAGGCTGTCATAGACTCTGGTGCTGAACAATGCCTAATCGATCTGCGATTAGTTAATCAGTTTTCTCTTCCCACTGAACTCCTTGTTTCGCCCATCAAAGCTGCTGGTCTGGGAGGTCAACAGCCTTGCCACCTCACAGACCCTACGATTGTGCCATAAATCTCATAAATGACATCACGCTACCCAAGGGCAAATTGTACAATCTCTCCGGTCCCGAAAAGAAGGCCATGGAAGATTACATTGACGAAGCACTGGCTTTTGGCCACATCCGTCCCTCCTCATCTCGTGTCGGTGCTGGTTTCTTTGTAAACGGCCATTTGGACTCACTAATTCCCCAGCTGTATTTCAAAGGGTGGTTAACGAAGCCTTACGAGATTTCCTTAACCGTTTCGTTTTTGTCTATCTAGACAATATTCTTATTTAGTCCTGTGATCTCGCCCAACATAAACATCATGTCCGCCTCGTTCTTGAAAGACTCCTCGAAATCTGCTATTCTTGAAAAAAATGCGAATTCCATGTATCCTCGATTCCCGTTTTGGGATACATCATCAAAGCTGGGAGTATTCAACCCGATCCGGCCAAATTAGCAGCAGTCACTAACTGGGAGGTGCCGGATTCACGAAAGAAAGTACAACAATTTCTTCGTTTTGCAAACTTCTATAGGTGCTTCATCTGCAATTACAGTTATATTGCCGCCCCTCTCACCCAATTCACTACTGTTCTCAAGCCTTATACTTGGAACCCTGACGCCGACACTGCTTTCAAAAAGCTTTAAGAACTCTTTGTTTCCGCTCCCATACTCATTCAACCTGATGTCCATAGACAATTTATTGTGGAGGTGGATGCATCTTATTCAGGAGTGGGGGCTGTCCTGTCTCAAAGAGAAGCCTCATCAGGGAAACTCAAACCCTGCGCATACTTCTCCCTGAAACTCAATCCCGCTGAACAAAATTACGATGTGGGCAATCGTGAATTACTGGCAATAAAACTGGCTTTGGAAGAGTGGCAACACTGGCTAGAGGGGACTGAACATCCGTTTATTAAATGGACAGACCACAAAAACTTGGCATACCTACGATCTGCCAAACGTCTCAACGCTGGCCAAGCCCGCTGGTGTCTGTTTTTCGACTGGTTTGACTTCATAATCACTTACCGTCCTGGCAGCCGTAATGTAAAACCGGACGCTCTCTCCAGAAAGTACAATCACACTGATTCTGACTCTCAATCCACCATTGTTCTCCCCCACTTGTATTGTATGGAACCTCACCTGGGACATCAAATCTAAAGTCCTGCAGGCCCAAGGTGAGGAACCTGATGACCCTCCATGTCCACCTGGAACTCTCTACGTGCCTACATCACTCAGGTCAGACATCATAACTTGGGGTCACTCCTCACGAATTGCCTGTCACGGGGGCATTCGTAGGACACTCTCTTTAATTAAGAGACATTTTTTTGGCCATCCATGAAAGGGGACGTTCGTGAGTACGTGGCTGCTTGTACTACCTGCGCCCGTTCCAAGACCTCTAATTCACCTCCTGCTGGTCATCTGAACCCCCTATCTACTCCTAGCCGACCATAGTCCCATATAGTGGTCGACTTCGTCACTGGATTACCTCTGTCTCAGGATCACACGGTCATCTTCACCATTATTGACCGTTTTTCCAAAGCTGCCTGTTTCATTCCCCTCGGACAACTACCCACTGCCACAGACTGCTGAAATACTAGTAGACCAAGTTTTTCGTCACCATGGAATACCCTGAGACATAGTTTCCGATCGGGGCCCGCAATTCACTTCCCAGGGGTTACACGTTACACATTACCTCATCTCGGAATTCTATCGTGCCCACCAGGACCGGCGTCCTGGACTGCCCAGTCACGGTCGTTGAGGAGGCGGTAGGTCGGTGGGAATACTGTCATGGTGCCTCTGTCAGCCCCGCCCCTCTCTGCTCTGCTCTGGAGGATTCCCAGCTGTTGCCACTCACCCCGTCAGCCACTCTGCTCTGCTCTGGAGGATTTACAGCTGTTGCTACTTACCCCGTCAGCCACTCTGCTCTGCTCAGGAGGATTCCCAGCTGTTGCCACTCACCTAATTAGCCCTGCTGCCTTCTTAAGGAGATCCACAGCCAGTTTTCGTCGCCAGTTCGTTGCTCCTCCATGGTGCTTGTCTGGTCTCTCATGTTTATGCCAAGAAAGTTAATCCTGATTAGTAATTTGTCTACGCCTCGCTTCCAGGACTCAATCATCATGAGTGCTACCTGGGATTTCCTCCGGAACAACCTGTTCTATCCACCCTCTCCTCACCAGCCGTTCATGCTCTCTCAGCCTCCGCAGAAGCCCTCCAGCCACACCTCGCCTTCCTGCCACCTACCTGCAGTCTCGAGCCAAAGACATCACCTCTGGGAGATCACCTACAAGAACAAAATAAATTAAATTACTTACCTTATAACTCTCCTGTGTTCCTTCAGGGTTCCAGCATCTGAGTCTGTCTCAAAGCCTCAAATACCATGACACACTCAATAGAATCTACAAGATCTATTCTGTGTTTGTGGAAAAGTTCCAACACTCAATGCTGCACACATGAAGATAGAAATGTCTGTGAGAAAGAACATTTACATACAGCTCACCTCTCTGCTCCAAAAGACGATTTAAAGTTTACAGACTGAGCCTTTGACCGGTCACTCCTGAAGGAAACACAGCTGGGTTCAGATCCAGATCCAGTTCTGAGTCTCTGATGGATCCTGATAGAAAAGCACTTGTTTAGTTAGAAGTGAGTTTCTTTCATGATGGTGTTTGAGTTCTTTTGGATTTGAATCATCTCAGATCATAAATGCATCATGAATGCTGTTGTTTTCAGAACAGTAATGATTCCTCCTTCTTTTCACATTCCATCATCCATTTAGAAGAACATAAAGACTCACCTGAGCACAGGTGTTAGCTCACCTTTACACTAATAGTTTGTGTGATTGAATGAAATATTTCACACCAGTTAGTTTGAAGGCATGAGTATGCGTGTGTGAACAATATCTGTATTGTGTTCATGTTGACATGTGGACATTTTTGCGGCTAGCAGGTGTGTTTGTAACATTTGTGTGTATGTAGACAGGCTCCGCCCTTTGAGATTTGTATTACACGTGAACCTCACCGTAATGATAAATATCCAGTAAAGTTGTTGCTATAGGCTTCATCATGGTTTTACCCCACCCCTCTCCTTTTATCACCCTCCTATCCCCCCTCTCTCTCTAACATCCCTCTCTCTTCTTCCCTCCTTTCCTTTTCCGTCCGGTCCAACACCAAAGATTTTCAAATATGATGGAATTTAATAAAGTTTGGCCTCAATTACAAAAGGGGTTTATTCAGACATACCTTTGGTTTGCCTGAAGATTAATAACCCCTATTGTTAAAGTAAAATATGTCCAACACAAGAGGCCCTCGGCTCTCATCTGTTTGCCCAGCTGTTGGACAGGACAAGTTAAAAAACAAAAACAGTAATGATTCCAACATTTATTCTGACTCACAGATGAATCTGAGTTACAGTCAACTGGATTATTTATTCTCATTTAGACCAGAAGAAAATGAAGAATTTAATGATTCAGTTTGTGATACAAAGAAAAAGTTATAATTTTAATGGAGACCAACCATTAACATCATTATATTTTAGATTTTCTGTGGTTAATTATAACATTAACTTCATGATAATAAATATTAGACTAAATTGTTTCTTTTTCAAATCAAACATTTGTTCAAATCAGAAAATATGATGGCTGTTTGGGATTTGGAGCTCTCCAACAACCAAATCCCATCTTCTCACCCTGGACATGGATTACTTGAACCACTCCCTTCAGGCAAAAGGCTAAAGTCCATCCGGACCACAACCTCACAACATAAAAAGTGTTTCTTTCCCTCTGCAGCCAGACTCATGAACACTTTTTAACCCCCCCCCCCCTTAAAATTTTCACTTATATGTCCTGGTACCAGTCCACTATCTGTACCTTCTTCATCCACAGTTTGCACTGTTTACACTATTGTACTTTTATTCATTGTTTTGACCATTGTGTTTGTTATATGGCACATTGGCACTGCAGAAAATTCCTATTCTGTGAAATTGTTTTGTTCACGGACAATGGCAATAAAAACTCATTGAATCCTTAAATCTAAACACTGTCTTTGAAAAAAGATTCATCATCAGATCTCTGTTCACTACAAACTGCTTCTTACTGTGAGTCTGAAGGTCCTGGTTCACTTCTGAAGTCTGGAGGAGGACCTTTGGACCGGTCACTCTTCATGGATCCACAGCTGGAGGCTGCAGACTGGACTCTCTGTGTGACCTGTTGACCTCTGCAAACACCAAAGCATCAGAGTGTTGGAGGATCTGCTTCTTCATGAACAGCTGATGGACTTTGACATGAACACAGACTGAGCTGTTTAGTCTGGAATAACATGACATGTTTGGATCAACAGTTTCCAGCTTTCAGCATTTTCTGTCAGTCAATCCAGACTTTTTCTAGAAAAGCTGATTCCAATTCTCCATGTAGAAATGGAGAAATTCTGAGAGCAGAAAGTCCAACTAGAACAATGTGATGTTTGGAAAAGCATGAAAATCTGAATCCTAGGAGTCTGCAGTGATTCTTCTCATTAGACTGGAGCTGCTGTCAGTCAGAGTCAGCAGTCAACATGTTTTCTTCTCCAACATCTCTGATGTCTCTCAGAGACTCTCAGAAGACTCAACTGAAAAGATCTCATCACACACATGATGCTCCAAGTGAGTCTGATCAGAGAGATCCAGAACTGAACCAGACCTCAAGTCCTTCATCTGAAAACTGTTGATCATCTGAACTAGAATCCAGCCTCCAAAAACTCTGACAAACACTCACTGGTCCACTGCTGGACGGATGTCCTTGAAGTCTGGAGGTAAACCCTTTGAATAGTCACTCCTGTTGAACCCCCAGCTGGATCCAGATCCAGATCCAGGTTGGTTCCTGTGAAGAATGAAGGTTGCTGGTTTGAAGTCCTGAGCTCTGACATGGAGAAGATCATGGACAGTTGGAGATGTTCATCTCACCTCTGAGCTTTGCTCTGGTTGTCATGGTTACCATCTCTGCTTCTAGGGGGAGGGGCTCCCTCCTGTGGTTCCTCCCACTGATCCATGCTGCTGGATTCACTGGATCCACATCAGCTCACACACACCTTCACCTTCACCTGCAGAGGAAACCCTCCTCATCATCAGCTCTGATCCTCCTTCACCAACAGATCAGCTGCTCCTCCACTGATTGGCTCTTCTCTTGTGTTTCCTCTCAGGTTCAGGTGAATGCAGTCAGACAGCAGTGGGAGGCAGAGGAAGCTGCCATCAGCTGCTGCACTTCTGCTCTCCCTCCACCAGGTGGAGACATGGAGCTGCAGCAGCAACATTTCCATTCAGTCACTTTGACAACAACATGAAGCATCAATGAAGACAGATAGAAATCAAACAATGAGGAGAAAAGAAAGAAACAAAGAAAGACAGTAATTCTTCCTCTCAAAGCTCCAACGGAGACTTTCTCATGACCTTTGACCTTCACACAGGTTTGGATGGAGGAGAACAGAAAGCTTTGGAGTCAGAAAAGAAGGAAGCAACTGGAATATGTGCCAGAGCGGAGAGAGATTGTAATTGGGTACCATTCTCTGTTTATTCTCCTCCTAAAAGGCACCCTTTTCTCTTTTCTTTCTTTCCTTTGATGTTATTCTGATGTTGCAGGTTGTTTGAACCCAACATTAACAAGCATTATAATAGAATTGTTTAGGGTGTTAGAAAGACATTTATTAGTACAATAAGTTTAATAAGGTTTAAAGATTACTTAGTTAACACATTTACAAGCATTATTATTAGGATGTTTTTAAGATGCTAATCTTACATTTAGTGGTATTATAGATGCCTAACAAATTTGTCAGTGTTATAGTGTCCCTACGTTTTTTTAATTTGTCTCAAAATAAATTATTATATTTCTTTTTCAAAAAGAGTTTTGTATGTTTAGTCTGTTTTAATCTTATAAAGTTATTTTTACAATCTTTATGCTTTGTGGTTGTTTGTGGTAAAAACGTTCCTCACTTTAGTTGAGGTGCTGCAAAAACAATTAATAAACTGTTAACAAAGTTTATTAATACATTTGTAAAGCTTATAAGCAGTTTAGTAATATGGACTTTAAAGACAATGGTCTGATTTTAGATGTTAATAAATCTTATGAACACTTTAAGGTATTTGCTAATAAATATCTTACTAGCATCTTACACATTCATGAAGCCTATTAATTTGTTAAGTTAGTTAATCAAACTTATTTAGCTTATTAATACTTAGCTTTGGGTGAGACATCTATAATGCTAATAAATGTCTTACTAGAAACCAAACAATAATAATACTTCTTAATTTGTTAACAAAGGTTGTTAATAAATCCTATTAGGCTTATTAACACTGACACATTTGTTAGGCATTTAAAATGCCAATAAATGTATCATTAGCCTCTTAAAAATATCTTAGCAATAATGCTTGTAAGTGTGTTAACTAAGTAATTAAATTAACCATATTAGATTTATTGTACTAATAAATGTCTTACTAACACCCTAAAAATGATATTATAATGCTTGTTAATGAATTAACAAAGCTTGTTAAGGAATCTTAATATAAAGTGTTACAGAAACTCTTTCTTCTGTCTGGTTCTGGAAAGTTCTGACAGGAAGCAGCAGTCAGCTGATCTGAACCACTTTGATGAGTCAGCATTTTCACTTCTGTAAACATCAACTGTTTATTCTGTGAAAATCTACAATAAAAACATAATTTGTTTCCATTTTCTTCATAAATCAGTGAAACAGAAACTGATCAATAAGTGAGAATTGATCCTCAGTTGTTGATCAGTAATGAGATTAAATCTGTAAACAGCAGAGATGAGAGTTTGTAGATAAAGAAGAAGATCTTCTCTAAACATTCAGAGACAAACAGTCAAGTTAGTGAAGACAAAGTTCAACAAAGAAACAAAGTCGATTTTCCATAAAGGTCTTTAGATTCGTCTTTTCTCACCGTGTGAAGCAGCTGCAGCTCAGATCAGAGATTCTGCTTCTTCCTCTTCTGCTTTGCTTTAAGAACTCATCACTTCCTCATGTTGTGTTGATTCTGCTGAGTGTTCTATGTTGGACCAATCAGCTTCAGCCTTTCTCCTGAATGTTACTGTTACGTGATCACATGACCTCTGACCCGGCAGCTCCTCTTCTTCACACTGAGCTGCTGTTTGTGAGGAAGATGAAGAGAAGATGAAGCTTCATATCGATCTTTCCTCTTTAGTCTTAATATCTCAGCTCCTGGTCTCTGTTCTGGATCCAAACAGGTTCTGGATCCAAACAGGTTCTGGTTTCAAACTTTTCTCTGAATTGAAACAAAGTGGTTTCACAAAAACTCTGATCCAATCATTTCATCTGAATTGAAGGTGTAGATGATCTCCCAGAATGCTCTGGGCTCAGAGGGTTTGATCAGGATTCATCTCTGATTTTTGAACAAGCAGATGTGATGGAAGGGGGCGGGGCTTCAGAGTGATTCACAGGTTGATGCAGAAGTCTTCTTGGAGGTGATCTTCCTCTCAGATGCTGCAGGATGTTTGTGGATCGTCCTGCAGACTCTGGATCCATGAAGAGAGGATGAAGATGAGGGTGGATCCTCTTCATCCTGATGCAGTGGGAGTGCTGCTCTGACAGGAAGTGGAGCAGAAACTGAAGGAAGTTTCAGAACCAGAAGTTCTGAGAAGAAAGCAAAGGATTCTGGCTCTGAAGATTCTGACCAATCAGAAAGAAGCAGATCAGAACCTGCAGAAGGTTGGAGAACAAACAAGCACGCTTGGAGGCGGAGCTTCATCTGTGATGAAGAGGAGGGTCCTCACAGAGGAGATGACAGAGCAACAATTCAGTGACAGAAAACACTGATTTCTTTCAGCTGCAGATGCTGTTTCTCACAGGGTTCCTGTTAGAACCTGCAGCTCCTCCTGCTGTGGGCGTGGCCTCACATCTTCCTGTCAACATACATTCTGCTGGCTGGAACATATAGGGTGCTGCTCAGAGGACAAACCTGCTTCTCTCCTCTCTCCCTCTAAAAGCTCTGCATTAGAGCGCCGTCAACCTTCACACACATGCTGGATAGAACGCACAAAGACATGAAGGACTTACCATATTTTCACGACCATAGGGTGCACCGGATGGTAGGGCGCTTCTACGTTAACATTCCGTTCAGAACCTCTGCGCTTCAAGAGTGGGTTGTAGGAAAGAAATCTTCCGCTTTTCAGTTCTTTCAATCCATGTGTGGATGATCAGATTTCAGAAATGGAGTCCTGAAGATTTGAAGGATCAAAGACAAAGATGTTGTGAAGAGAAGATGTGAGAAGAAAGTCCAGAATGAATCCACTCTGACTTCTCCTCATGTCTCTGAAGCTTGTGTCTTCATGTCTTCACCTCAGAGTTTCTTCTGGATTCCATGGGGATCAATAATATTGATCATGTTCTGTTGTCATCAGAACTTCAGGCTTTTCTCTGCTGATGATCTCTGAGCTGAACTTCTTGGAGGAATTCCTGAATCTGGGATTTGGAGCAAACAGTCAGAACAAAGGAGGTTTCCATTTCTTCTAAGCTCTGCCAGAAGAAAAGAGCTGAAGCTTGAAGCTGAAGCAGCATTTGCTCCCAGAATCTGTCCTCCAGACCAACAAGTCCCACCACAGCCTTGAAGACGTTTCCAGAAGCAGCAGCAGACTGTGTTCCCATGACGACGCTGAAGTCAGCTGCTGCTCTGCAGGAGAAAGTCTGCAGCTCCTCAGTCAGGAAGCTCTTTCAAGCTCGTGCACATCTGTCAGTGCAGCAGCAGAAAGCCTGTTTCCCTGCAGGAAGTCTGAGACTTTTCAAAGTAAGAGCCTCATGTTGGCAGAGATGGGTTGGATTCTTTGATGCTCCAGTGTCTTTTGGATTCAGGATGAGTTCATGCAGATCTAGAAATCCCACCATGATGATCATCCTTGAGGAATTTCAAAATAAAAGACTTACAATCACTGCTGAATGAGAAATACATTTACTCTTTATTTTCTGTCAATAAATCATATTTATCAATAAATCCTTGATTGTAAATGATGGATCTAAAGTTGAAAAGAAGTCAAAGTGCTGACTCAGCACAGATCAAAGGAGACACAGATGATTTCCTGGAATGAAGAAAACATCAAACATCATGATGTGATCTGGAACTGAGCTGTTCTTCAGAAGATCCTCCCAAACATGGAAACTGTTGCTGCAACACGTGAAGCTTTGCTTCTGTTGCTAGGTAGATCTGATGGATCAGAAGCAGACTTCGGTCAGCTGGAACTGGGGCTTCTTCCAGACCATGACATGTTGTTCAATAAAGTTCATTCCAAAGCGTGACTGATTCATGAAGTGGTTCCTTGAGCCGTGAGTTTTGCCAGCAGCAGGAATCCCTGAGAGTTAGGAGACAGTTTGTGGAGAGAGTTTGTAGATTTAGGAGAAACCAACGTTTGAAATGAAACCAAAGTGTCCTAAAGCAAAATCACTGAGCACATCTCAATGTTCCACAAACAGTCATTTTCCACAGTGGACCGTCACCACACACTTTACAAGACAGTTTCTCACAACTTTATGACAACAAATCCTGAAATTATTGTGTAAAGAAAATGAGGATCTATTGGTGAGTCCCAGTCCTGGAAACATGAGTTGTGCTCTGATGAAGACGCCTGATCCAAATGTGGATTTTTGAAATGTTCTTCATGAGATTCAAACTGATTGAAGCTTTGAATTAAAGGTGTCAACACATTTCTGCATTGGATTCATTCTGTTTCAGTGTCTAAGGTTGGTTTGTGGCAGAAACCAAGTTTTTGTTGAACAGTAGCGTTTGAAAAAGCAGAAAGTGGCTTTGAAGACGGTCAGGAGAACTTCTTTGAAGAGGAGGACTTCTCCAAACAACCACAACCTTAGAGGAAGTTTTCTGAGCATTCAGAGAATGCTTTTCCAATGACTCATCATTTTCCACAAGAAGCTAAGGAGTTTTTCCAAATGCATGCTGGGTATTCTTAGTTCTAGCTTGGAAAGCACTTTGTGGGATTTCCCTGGAAAACCTGCTTTATCAATCATTTTGGTCTCTTTTTCTTCTTCTAAGTTCCAGCTTGGTGAGTGTGCAGGTAGCCATGGCAACCAGTGTCCAGGTCAAAGGGAGGACCACGGCCATCCAGTCTCCAGGCTTTTGGATTGATTTGGATTTGAGAAACATTTGTTTCCCACATTTTAATCGTAGAATTCAACACGGGACATATAGTGGATTGGAAGAATAGGAACAAAAACAGCAACAACCAAATAATCCTCCTCCCCTTAAAACATGCATTTGACTCTGAACAAGTCTAAACCAAATCCAAGCAAAGACCAGCGCTGGGGCTCCTGCTAGTTTCTTTTAGAAGAGCCTGCCTCTTCCAAACATAGAATGTTCAACAACTAGAGCTAAAAATGTCTGTTGGTAGATTTCTGGATGTTGGCCGTATCCCAGCGAGCAAGGCCAAGTCAGCCCCAGATGGTTTCAAAGTGGACAGAAAATGTTTCTAGGAGTTTCTAGAATGTTCAACAACTAGAGCTAAATGAAACTAGTGCATGAAATGACAAAGAACTTCCTGTTTAAAGGAATCTCATGATGGCTTCCACCTGTCTCTGTGCTTTTCCTTTCTTTTTTGGGTTTCTCCTCTTTGGGAGGTTACACTTTTTGAGCTTTTCCAGTCTGGTTCTACTGGTTTTATTGGAGTTTCTACTGTTTTTATTGTTACTCCTCGTGACCCAAAGGTCTCTGCTCGTCCCTGCTGTGCAGCTCTGTTCTTCCCCTCTGTCATGTGTTCATCCGTCCACATGAGGGCGCCGTCTAGGTCAGTGGTCTCCAACCTTTTTGTCACCGTGGACCGGTACAACGCAAGGCACGTTTACCGCAGACCGGGGGTGGTATTTTCTCTTTAGTAATAACAATAATAATATATAATTCATTATAATAATAATGAATTGACAAAGCCTCTTGGATAAGAGGCGAAACATCTTCTAACTTTAAAAACCAAGTCCAGATGACATCCCCTAAACCTACTACAATGGAACCAACCTGGATGAATGAGAGTCTTCATAGACAATAATAATGACCGTAAATCCACTGTGTAATCATGTGCAACTTTATTACTTTATCAGCGGTGTCCTCGTAACGTCACACCAACAACAGAACATCCCATGAGCAACATCGTTTCTACCATCACCCCATATTACGCACAGTGGGTTTGGTACGTGGGAATTGCCCGTGGCGATAAATCCATATTTTAAATAGGTTTCTTGATACTGCCTGTTAAAGGCAGATTTCCCTTTTTTAGCGGGTGCAGGTTCCTCTTCTGTCCTTTCATTGGACCTTTTCCTCTTGTCAAAGCAACTTTCTAAAGAAGTTTTTTTTTTGCTTATTTTGTTTGTTTGGGTTTAATTTTATCGAGGTGTATCATGTGATGTTTGGTGTAGCAACTTTGATGTGCGTTAAGTGTGACGGATACAACAGAGAGAATCCGGTCACTTTTCAAAATAAAACGTTTTTTTTCGAAAAAAAACCCCAATAAAATAGAAATTATTTTTTCTTTCTGTGCGTCCCGGTGCCAAAATTTCCCGCGGCCCAGTACCGGTCCACGGCCCGGTGGTTGGGGACCACTGGTCTAGGTTATGCCTGGTGAGCTGGAAGCCAAAAAAAGGAGGTAAAAATGGAGAAAATGAAAGACCTGAGGAAAGCTGCAGTTCAGCCTTCAGGAAGAAAAGTTTAGACCAATAATTACAGAAATAAAAGATAAAAAATGTTTTTATAAATCTGAAAGTCACCAAAGTGTTTAACAAACTTTTTTCTAAAGTGAAAAGGTCAAATGTTTGTGTGTTGGAAGTCCCAACCTGACAGATGAGCAGAATAATAAGGCAGGCAAAGCCGTAACACTGCCCCCTGGTGGACAGGAACTCAGCAGTGCAGCTTCAGGATGGAG